>CABHPR010138927.1:0-14076 GCA_902168415.1 Peromyscus melanophrys | reverse complement strand
TAAATAAATAAATAAATAAATAAATAAATAAATAAATAAATAAAAGCATCCATCAGTTGCCAGTAGCTGATGAACTGGAGATGGAGCCTCAGAAGCTCCTGTCAGAAGTATAATCTTGACTAGCTTGATTTTACACAGACAACCACAAACGCTGTATTTCCATATGTATGACGTCCACGTTATGCACATAATACAGTATTTCCCAGAACTTCCCATCCTCTGATTATTATTGTCTTCATGTTCCAACTTCCACAATGTTCTCTGGCATTTGACATTGTGGGGACGTTTACATAGATGCCCCATCTATGTATAAGCACTCACAGTCACTTACTCTCAGCACTTCAACCACTTATGAGTTTCTCCATTAACCACTAACCTGCTGCAAAAGAAGAGAACCTTCTCCAATCAAGGCGGAAAGTATTCCATGTAAGCAGATATATTTAGAAGTAAATCTGACAATGTGACCATTTATCAAAGCATCAAAGTAGTTCTTTCCTTGGAGCCTACGTTGTCCATACCCATAGGAGCAGCTTTACAGTACTGGGCATGAACAATGCAGTCTTGTTGATAAACTCTCTGTTGTTCTTCCTCTCACTCATCCACTCATTTAGGCACATGTAAAATTTTCTTCTCACACATTATCTGATTAGTTTATTTAGTTGCTTAATAATTTAAATTTATTTCATTGAACAAACACTTAACTCATGTGAGGAAAAAAATGCCTGGTATCCAACATGAGGATTGATATAGGAGAGGAAGCTCATTTTTTCAGTGTACAAATCCCTTTGGTTTTCAGTTAAAGTGATTATATTTAATGTACCACTTCTTGGCTGTAGTTTTGATTTGCCTTAACAGAACATCCTGAATGATCAATAATACCATGCAATCCATCAGAAGCTCTAAGGGATTTCCTCTCAGTTTTGACATTGAATTCAGTGTATTTACCTCAAAATAATGAGAAATTAGGATGATCTCTAGATATTTTCATACTTTTAATGCTTTACTTTCTACTTTGCAAATTAATTAGACATATTTGAACCCCAAGATCCAAAAAGCCATATGTCATGATTTTTATGTCAAAACAAAATTTAAGAAATAAAGCTGTTTTGGATGATCTTGGGCTGATGCATTCTCTCAGGATGTCTCAAAATGTTTGTTTAAGGTACTGTTAAGAACTATAGCTTTACACTGTGTATAAGAAATTGAGATGGAGATATACTCATTGGGTAAAGGCTCATGGTGCCAATTCTGATAAATTGGGTTACATCACTGACCCATATGGTAAAAAGAGAACCAACTTCTGAAAATTATCCTCTGATCTCTATAGTGTATTTGTGGCTTTCACACACACACATACACACACACACACACACACACACACACACACACACACACACACACCAAATAAATGAAGTGTAATTTCAAATATATCAGATATTTTAAACTTTGATAACTTAAAACCTAACTGGCATATGAGATTAGAGTCAAAGAAGGTGATACCAATTGTGTTGAACACTGTAATCCTGGAAGCACATAGCATTACAATCTTGATTTTAAAATTAAATTGCTTATTATTTATGCAACACATCAACAATTTACTCTAAACTACTCATGCATGAAAAATAAAAATAGAGAAACCATGTGTAAAGGAGTATCAGAAGAAATATAGATGAAACAATTTAAGAAAAAATTACTACCAGACAATAGATATCTAATAGAAGTTTCCATAATTTAAAATCAATTTGTAATTAATTGACTTAGCCAAATTATGACTTTGAATTTCCCACAACCTTCTTGAATGCACTCTTGACCTCTTTGTTCCTCAGGCTGTAGACAAGAGGGTTCAGCATGGGGATGACCATGGTGTAAAACACAGAGGCAATTTTGTCAGTGTCCATGGAGTGACTGGAGCTGGGCTGTAAGTACATGAAGATGATTGTTCCAAAAAAGATGGACACAGTGGTGAGGTGTGATGCACAGGTGGAGAAAGCCTTCTTCCGGCCCTCAGCTGAGTGCATCCTCAGAATAGCGATGAAAATAAGCAGGTAAGAGTTCAAGATAATGAACAGAGTGAAAACAACATCAAATGAAGCCAATATAAAAATTATAATGTCATTTATATGGATATCAGAACAAGAAAGAGCCAGCAGTGGAGGTATGTCACAGAAAAAGTGATTAATCACATTAGAATGACAGAAAGAGAGGTGGAAGGTGAAGGCAACATGGATGGAGGATTGAAGAAGTCCACACATATAGGAGACGGTTACCATTAGAACACACATGGGACTTGTCATGGTGGTAGAGTAATGCAGTGGTTTGCACACTGCTGCATGACGGTCAAAGGCCATTGAGGCGAGGATGAAACTTTCAGTAATAGCAAAGGCTGCAAAGAAGAACATCTGGGCAGCACATGCATTGTAGGATATGATCTTATGTCCTGTGAGAAACCCTTCCATTACCTTGGGAGTGACTGCTGAGGCATAAACACAGTCCACCAGGGACAGGTTACTGAGGAAAAAATACATGGGAGTATGGAGTCTGGAATCCAGCAGAATCAACACAATCATCCCAAGGTTCCCAACTAATGTGATCAAATAAATGAGAGTGAAAATGATAAATAAAGGGATCTGCAGCTCTGGGGCATCTGTTAACCCCACAAGAATAAATTCAGTTGCTTCTGAAATGTTCTCCATTAAAGTCATTTGGATCTTGCAATGACATGTACCTACAACAAGATGAGTAAAAATTATAGTAGTTGAACTTGAACCTGATATCTGAAGTGTGAGCCATTTCTTGTGCCCAGCTTCATCTTTCTGTCTAGTGTGGAGCTGTATGAAAGATGACCTGAGTGCTGGACAGAGACAGGTAGTGTGTTCAGATCTAATGCTGCAGATGGGAAATGAAATTTCTTTGTTCACAGAAACTGCCACAGATGGTTCATAATGTTTCTGTGAGGTTTACTTTCGTTTACTGGTATTTATTCTACAAAACTCTTAATTACAGTGTTCATTATTTCTACAGTAATGTCTGCTAGCATTCTTGTCTAGGATGTACAATGAAAGTCAACTCAGCAGAAAGCACAATGTGGAGGCATGCTGTCATGCCCTATTTTTCTGTGACAAATGGGCAGTGCATTTTCCATCTCTAATAAATATCTCACCACTTGGAAGGTATCCAAGACCAAGGACTCTGTTCTAGGGATAAGAGGCTATTTCTCTAAATCATGAAAGCATTCTTAGTTGGACATTTGTTTTTAAATATTGGAACATTCAAGAAATTGAGTGTTCAATGGGTCATGTTCTTGATGAAATCTTACTATATTTCATCAAGTGAAAAAACAAAGGAGCAGCTTTTTTAAATAGTAGAACTAAAAATTTTACTGCTTTATCTTATCATCCTGATATTATATTTTTCATATAAACTGGATGCTTTTTATATCCTACCATCATCATATCTGCTTTATTTGTATTTGGGGAGAAAATAAGGAAAGATGAAAGAGGGGGAGAAGATAGAGAAAATGGAAGAGTTGTTCTCATCCTGGCCTGTATACCTGCTGTCCTGACCAAGTCATATTATATTAAGTCTAGTTGTACTCAACTCCACGGTGGCTCAGGTGACAAACAGTCTTGCTACTGTTCTTAGAGTACAAAAAGATGTCTCCACCTAAAGAAACCTCTGATGCTGGAATGTTGATTGTACCCATTCCTCCAAAACACTTCATACTTAATGTGGGAAGTAATTCAGACGTCATTAAGAACAGCCAAAGTAAAATTCATTTGTTTCTATATTTATGTTCTCCCTATGTTTTATTGAGTATAATCTCCACCCTAATCATTTCTAAAACATGCCTCATGGTCCAGAGAGAAGAAATTTTAGTTTTGTAGATCATCATGGCAGAGTTGGAATAACAGGGAACCAAAAAGGAGAAAACACATAGAAAATTACAGCCTTAGTAAGGATGCTTAACCATTCTGGGCATTAGTCACCCACACCCTCTTTTTTGTTTGCTTTTAGTTTTTATTTGTAAGATAAAAATGGTTAGAAATTCTATGCTTTCTTCTAACTGGCTATACGTATTTTAAAGTAGCTAATTAATTAAATTGTGTCCCAGGAAGTAGGGCTACCAAATACTAGTTATGGAAAAACCCTCATGTCCATATCATTGGTTCAAACAATTCTCTTTTCCCACCTGTAGTGACTCTTCTTTCCAATTTGTGGAGCTCTGCTGTGGACCAGAGTCAGGGCTTGTGTTCTTGCTAATATCAAGTTAGTGATGGAAACTTTACACACATCTCAAGGGAGGCAGTACACGTCACTGAATACCTCTAGAGACTTAGGATTTTATATTGGCCTTTTAACCTGAATTTGATGGAGACAGAGGTAGGTACACTTGTCTGCATTTGGATAAAAAGTGCTTATGGGGTGCATTATTGGATAGAAGTTTGAAAAATAGACCCCATCTTTGAGTGACAGACAAGTTAGGCAACAAAAATTAATTTTTGTTTGTAACTAAAATCTCTGGGTACACACCTCAGCTGTCTGTTACTAGGATTTCCATATAAAGGTTTTGTTGTGAGCCATAGCATACTGTGAACTTAAAAACTCTAAGAAATGAGCCTGAGATTGGCCCAATATAAAAGAATTTGGATAGTATATCAGGCACTGAGATCTATTACTAGTACTGAAAAAGAAGAACCAAATCACATTATGACAATTAAGTGCTATCTTTGTCATTAAAGAATAAATTCTTTCTCTTCAAACATGTTTTAAAGACAGGAGTGATGTTTAAGAAAATCCTGTATTATTTTATGAATTACATAAAGGATAGGAATAATATGAGGGCTTAAATGTTCAAAGACATATTATGTAATAATAATCCCAAAAAACAGAATATAGAGTATATAGAGAGGTTATTTATATCAAACCTATGGTCAATGCTTTACTAAATGTTTAAAAAAATGAAACTATTTCCAGTAAGACAAGGCGTGAAACAATATTGTCTGCACTCTCAAATCTTGTGCTGTCTAAATTGAAAGCCTTTCATATAATCATATATATAAAAGATTCCCAACAACTGTTGGAAAGCTCTTAGAACATCTAAATACCTTAATCATGTAATGGTATAAATAACCTACACAAAGTTAGTAACTTTTATATGTAATGAACAAGCTGCGAAAAACACCAAGAAAAACATTCATTTAAAATTTAAAAAGATCAGGAAATTAATGTAGCCAAGGAAGTGAAGGAAATCTATGGTGAAAGTTTACATCACTTAAGAAATAAATTAGAGAATTTCCCAGACAAAGAAATTCACAAGTCCTGGGTTTGAAGATCTACACAAAATTCAAAGAGAAGACATTTTAAAACTTCCTTGTTGGATATTGTCATCATAAAGCAGGTAAATAAGAAAAAGGGAAGACTTATTAGGTGCTAGAGAGACAGAAACACACAAGGTAACAATAACATTACCCCGATTATGACAGAGTCTACAGACAGCGCAGCAGTACCTTCAGAAGGCTGTTGTGATATAAATACTAATCCTGATCCTAGACCCGTATTAACCACCATTTTAATCACACTGAAACAGAGGAGTAAGCCTCAGTAGCATTCCCTCACATCTCAGCACTCACTGTCCTTGTGCATACTGTTCCTTATTATTAAGAGTCTAAAGTCTTTGCAAAAAAGCTCACTTTGAGTGCAAAAGGATGGTCATCCCATGAGTTGGCCAGAACTGAATTTCTCAGCAATAAATTGATGAGGAGTTTCCATAAATAAATGTCAGTCAAGTCACGATATAGTTTGCAGAGGTTTCTCAAGCTGAGATGTAGCATTCAGGAGTCAGTCACACATTATTCAGATAACATTACTCAGCCAACCCTTTGACTATTCCATCTAGTTTCCTGTAGACTTTGCCAGATTAAGCACCGGTTTTAGTACAGATACAAATTACTGTATAATGTAGGACTGTATTGGATTCCTTCCTGTTAGACTGTTCCATTCTTATAGCTACTAATATTTTCATTACTTTAAAAATAAACTATCTCAGCTCAAACAAAGACTAAGTACTTATCACAAAAATATTTTCCCCCATAAACTGAAGTCTTTCCTAAAAAGGTTTTATAAGGTTATTTTTAAATTTGACCTTGATTTTTATTCAGTTGTTTGGAATTAAATTTTTTCATAGATTTAATATCTATACTAATACTATGTCAAATATTCTTTCATTGTTTCTGTCATTTTTTGTTAAGTGATATTTTTAATTTTTAAAATTTTCAAACATTATGCCATTATATTTGATTTTTATCAATTTTAATATTTAACTTCCTTACATATAATTTTTATAATAAAGTTTTAAAATTTGTATCTTTTCTCATTTTCAAAGTGTATTTATTTTTCATTGTTTGGGATTCATACTCTCTATTGTGTTTCATGGTACATATTTCATAAAGAACATTCACCTCTATTTCAGGAGAATTCAGCACATATCAATGTATTGTGTTTGATATTTTTTGACAAACGATATCTAGCAACTCATTTTGTATTTTTTAATGAATAAAGCTCCATATATTTATAGGATATTATATTGATGTGACAGAATTTTTTCCAGAGATATTTCTGTCTTGATATTTTTCCTAGTGAATGACTCAGTTGCTCTATATTGCTACTGGCCCAGGGACTCATGGAAAGAAACTACACAAGCACTCAGATACTTCAGTTAGCCTTTATTTGTGAATGAGAATCACATAAACCTATACCTGTTCTTCCTGAACATGTTTTTCCCCTTGTTTTCCCAGGGATGTCAGAGCTCAAATGTCTGTACTACTCAAAAAATTTAGTGCATCACGAGATTAGCTCTCATCATTGTGGATTTTTGTATTCTCTGCACTACAGATACTTGTGAATGTATTTTCAGCCCAAATATGAGGTTTTTTTAAAAATGCATGGAAGGAATCTTATATGCTTAGACTAGTGGATCAAGACTTTTCTGAAAACTTCATGCTTCTATTTACTAATTTTCATGAGAAGAACAACAAGCTTTCATCTTCACAAATCTTGAATACCACACAGAGAAAAATGAGGTGATTCTATATATAAGGCTTCAATGTTAAAAATACATTAAGTGTTTTGGTTAACAAAGCTAGACAGAGAAATATCCTTGAGCCATAGAAAGATATCCTTAGGTGGACAACATGGACCCATATGAAAAATCCCTACTGGAAAGTTCAGCAACATAAAGATGCAGATAAAACACTATGATATCTTGCAGTTGACAGGCAAAGATAAGTCATGGACCAATTCTCTGGTTTGTTTGTTTGTTTGATTGTTTTTACTAAACATAAAACAAACATTGCTTGGAGCCATACCTGGTGGTGAACAGGTCCCAGCAGAGGATGTAAAGAATTGGCAGGGGATGGAGGTAAGCCAGGTCATGGTGGTGGTGAGAATTTTACAGCCTGACTGACTAGCAACCAGAGTGTTTCTTTATTTATATAGAATTTAATAAGCAGGGATACATTCATGATGTTCCAAAACTTAGATCATATCATTTTGGTTTGGACATGTGTTTCACTTCCTCTTGCTCATATTATACTCATCATTCATAAACTGTGACAGAAGAGAGTTATCATTTCCAATTATTTTCCCTCAGGTATGATATCATTGATAGAGTTATCATTTTTAAAGAACAGAGGCATATGACAGGCTGATAGCTCTGGTTGCTTCAAGGATACTCAATCAACACAAATTCTTCAAGACAGCACAGGAATATTGCCATGTCCTAAGCAATGTTTTGTTAACTCTTAATGGTCAGAGTCTCCCCCGCCCCCCCGCAAAAAATCCTCTGGCCAAAGCTACTGCAGTTATTATTCAACTTTTGGCATAATACAATGTTTATATTTCATATCTTTATAGAACTTGTCTATATGTCAAATCCTGGCATTCTGTTATTCCTTGGTCATATGACATCACAATGGGTCTGTATTACTAACTTTTCTAAGAAAGGAGTGTCCTGATATCTCATTCTTTTATCATCCTTCCACTCCATTCATTGCTCATCAATGTAAGTCTCTGTGGAGAGCAGAGATATCTTCAGCTAATCTGACTTTGTTGCCATATATGCCACATAACTGCCTGAATAAACAATGAGAAGAGGCTTGCAATCTTATCTGTGCCCAACTCCTCTAGCCCACCAAATCTTATTGACATTTTTAAGCTTACTTTGTTTTTAATATTTTGTTCCTGAGTAAATACAGGGACAGATGTTTCAAAAAATGTTTCATAGCCTCATAAAGGGACCTCTGGTTTCTTCATGTGTCATAATCTCCAAGGCATAGGAAGACCTTCAGGTAGATAAAGATATCTCTCTAAAAGTGAGAGGCATAGTATGTTCAGGACTTTCCTTTGAAATCTTAGAAGCAGTACTCCTAGAAGAAGGCATAAATGATCCATACAAAATTTCCCATCCATCCAATATTCCAAAATTGTACAAATATTAAAAGCTCCTCAGTTATGCAGCAGATGGAGATGAAAATGAAATGTGGCATGGCAGTTATCATGAGGCTCAGCTTTGCTGGATCTTTGTAAAGCAGCTGTACTGGCCTTATGACTTTTGCCATTCCCATCAGATACGGCTGTGCCAATACACTTCTACATTTATTTTCATGCAGTAGAGCAAACATTGTGCTTAATGCTTCAGATATCCCAGCCCATTAAATGTTAGGACAGCTCAACAAAATAAATACTTCTATTGCTCCCTTTTTGTCAGAGTTCTTTGGTTTTAACTAACATGTTAATATAGTTGAAAGGTATTTCATATTGAAGAGTTAACAACATAATTTTGTTATGACTATAAGGCAGCCATTGATGTGCTCTAGATATTTGCCTCTCATGTGCATTCAACAGAGAATGCATTGAGTACTAAAAATCTGTTTTTTCTGAGGCTGACAATCCCTTTTCTGAGGTATCTTTGAAAAATAAAAATACACTTTGTCGGTATGTAGCACTATACCTGAATCCCCTAGATGGATGCCAGTTCACATCACCTCTAGTTACATTCTGTCCATTAGGTAGTGGAGGTTCAAAGATGGGCTGTATCCCTCTACTACATTTTTTTCCAGTACAGATTCTCCTATCAAGCATCTTGATGTTTAGTGCTATTGTTGGTTTGTCTCAAACTCATCATTTTTCTAATATTCTTAAGAAACTGTTTTAGCATTCAAGGTAGAGAATATGTTTGGAGATAAGTTCTGGGCTTAATTAATAAAACATGAAAAAGTACACAACTTACAATTCAGTGGTATAGAAGAGGAAAGGATATTATCCTGTAATATCAGAGTTTTCCCCTCTTTATGAGCATAGAATAATCAGCCTCAGAGTCGGATGATCACTAACAGGGAATCCAACTTGTTTACTCATTCGTTAGGTCTGTGTGCTTCTTTTCACTCAGACACTCATTTATTCCCTTTTATAATCATTAAACAATTAAGTAATTAATTTATTTGTTACTTAATTTTAATTATTTTGTTGACTAATCATTTAATAATTCTTATAAATATCAAGCTTGGTAGATAACAAGGAGGCTAATAGAGAGCTGTTACTTTCAGGAATGTATAATTCCCTCTGGGTTTCAGTTCCAGTGATCATAATTAATGTAGTTCCATATTAACTATGGTATTGAATTCCTTTATCAAACATTTCCTTGGCAGCCCTCCAAAAAGAACATCCCATTGCTAGTGTTCTTGAGTTTGATATCTTCATCTAATTCAAAGTACTATTTAGTAATGAAAGGAAGAGGTCATTGTCATTTTCATCCTTCTGATGGCTTCTGTTCCTATAAGTAATCAACTTATATACTTCCCATTGTCTAGATTCAGTAGGATATTTACGAAAAAAACTACAGAAACACAGTAATGGAAAATATTGCTTTGTAAAATAGGCAAGAGATGTGGTTAAATACTATCTTGAATGCAGGAAATGAATAGATATTTTAGTGTTCCTTTTCACTTAATTATTTATCACCACTTCAGAAATATTTTCTTTAAGAAAAATACTGCTTAAGTAGTCAGAAAATTCATATGCTGTTACTTAAAACTATATAAGTTATGAAGTACACTAAGAAACCTGTAAATTAATTTTTGTTGGCTGTATTCTGTATTTGGTTTATGCAGTTCAGTATTAATTAGATCAAATAATATTCTTTGCCTCATTGTGGAAACTCCATCATTTGAATTATTTTAACCTCAAGATTCAAGATTTCTGTATCACCAAAACCATGTGAAATTAAGTCATTTGGAGTGAAGTCTTAAGATTCTGCATTACAAAAATCTCAAGATAATTCTTCATAAGCCTATACTTGAGAACAATTGATTTATGTCAGATATAAATATTATGGACTTATTTTGAACTCCAATAATTAATGAAAAATGAGACCATGAATGATAAAGTGAGCAAGCAGAAGTATATGCCATGATTTGGAAAGAAGAACAGGAAGGGGAAATTATGTAATTATACACTAATAAGTAAATAGTAATTAGTAATCATAATAATAAAACAATTGAAAATATAACTATTGTCAATGCACACATGAAGTTGGCCTACAAAGTACTTTATGTCAGTTTATGGAATAGTACTATATGTAAATTTTCAAGCATTGTATTATTGATTCTAAAAATAAATTGACATCTTATTTCTTGCAAGGTACACTCCAAATCACTATAAATTAGTCATATTACCAATTCATGAAAACAGAGTTCTCATTTTTAAAACAAGTGTTCAAAGAAATCACAAACAATAAATAATTACAAATAAACTATTCCTTAAAGGTACAGGTCCAAAGTTTCAGATGCTTGAAAAGTACATCAGAATTCATTGACTAAGTTTAGTGAAGACTTTAGTTTTCCAACAACTTTCTTGAATGCATTTTGGACATCTTTGTTCCTCAGGCTGTAGACCACAGGGTTCAGCATGGGGATGACCATGGTGTGAAACACAGATGCAGTTTTGTCTATCTCCATGGAATGATGTGTTCTACAGAAAAGAAATAATAGCATTTACTACAAATGATCTTATGTGTTGCTCAACATAAAAGTATGATCTTCCTTGAATTTTAATTATTTTTTGCTGCATAAGTGGAGTAAGGAGAAATTATTTCCCTTAGAGAATTCCGTGTTTGTACAGTTTTCAAATAGCTCCCAAAACTGGCCTCTGAAATGTCATGATGGTCTCAAATGGTATTACTTTAAGGAGATAAGACTCTGACCAGAGTCCCTTTGTTTTCCATTCATCCAAGTAAACTCCAATATATTTAGCATACACAATGGCTTTTCTGCAGAGTTTTTGTGGTGATTCTGAAACCCCCAACAGGAAAAACATATCTGCTTCTGTGAAGTTGTGGTAGAGATAATTTTAACATTTCTATCCTCAGATGAATAAACAGACCTCACTGGTAAATAATTTCCAAATGCACAGGTATCATGGTATCTATAAGACCTGAACCAAGGTTTCCTAGTTCCCTGATAATGCTTGTGCTTCCAAGTCCTGATGCCTCAGTAAACTTGGAACTTCTACAAGCACAGGAGAGAGTGTCTCTCCACTTTTATTTATCTAACCTTCTAAGAATGAATTGCTGAGTGATTCAAGATTGTCATTTATTGTTTTCTGAGAGCAAGGTAAGATTCTATATCTGATATGCATATTTAATTGAAAAATATGATTGATGTAGAAGCAATAGAGCAGTGACCTTGTCTCAATTTTGCCCATGTGAGTGCTTTTTCTAAAACATTGACATTGGAGGCTAGGGATGTGGTGATAAATCACTTGCACCATATATATGAGACCATGAGTTTGATTCCCAACAGCCTCAAAATGTGCATAGGTCTAGAACTGAGGGACAAAGACGTTTTAAAAAGACTATATTTTGTGATGAGTTATTGAAGGAATGAGTCACCAAAAGAAAAAAAAAGATGCATCAATACTTCCACTGACTCTGGAAGATTATAATGAACATTTCTCCATTTTATTTACCCATGATCTCCCCTCATTTATTATTCATCAAAGAAAACTGCCTTCATAGTGATTATAGACACAGACTTGAAAATAAGTTAGACATGGACCTGAGTATTTTTATTTTATTTTTTAGATGATAATTACATTATTTCTCTCATCTCTTTCCTCCCTCTATACCTTTCTACATATACTTCCTTATGTGATCTGTTTCATATTCATTGCCTCACTTTTTTACTGTTGTTAAATGTATTTATATATACACATGACATGAATTTTTTACTCATACTGAGTATGAATAAAATCATGGCATGAATTTTCATCAGTTGCCCATTTTATTAACGTAACATGAGGTTATATATCTCTCAGTATCTCTAATTGTCTGACTGACTCTCTCTCTCTGTGCATACATAAATATTTGCATAAATATTCCCTCTTTCAAATAGCTATTAGTATTCTAATTAGCTCGTAAGTATTAATTTTAACTATTAATAATTTCTGGAGATCAAACTTAAGAGATAAAATTATGTGTGTGATTTTGTCATATTAGTAGTTAATTATTTTCTTTTGATTCATATACACAAATTCAAAGAAGGCTGTCTTCCCTGTAGATATTTCAGCTTCAACAACTATAAAGCTAATTATCTGTATTATATTCATATATGCATGTCAGCCGTTAGTAAGATGGACCACAGAGGTCCCGTTAAAATCCTAGAAACCTGCAATTATGTTGCTTTGTGTGGTAAAAAGAACTGTTCACAGTGATTAAAGTGAAGATGAAACTGGGCCTAGTGGAAAAACATTAGCCACTAACCGCTAAAAAAAGAAAATGCAAAAGTATAAATCAAATGTGCTGCTTATCTTACTAGACGGGCAAGGTACAAACAGCTAATTTAAGATCCAGACTTAGCAAATCACATGTAGAGAGACAAGAAGGAGATAGACAATAACAACTGAAGTGGCCCGTAATGACACATTTATTTTAAATTATGTACTATGCAGATATTTGTGAATTACTCTATAGTTTAACGGCAAGCATTAAACTACATTACAACCTGTGTAATGACTGAATATGAACTGAAAATGAATTCAAATTCATAAATAGAACAGCCTGGAAATTACTGCTTAACTTCATGTCAATATTAATGTCAATATTGACCACCACGGGAATGAAGTTCAAATTAAGCTTTATTTCGTAGTTAAGTTTATTTTATTTTAATTTGTGCAATTAGCTGCATTCTGAGTTGGAGGTTGTGTGAGGATTCACAAATAAATCTGATGCTAAATGATTTTGGAAACCTAAGACATTGTTTCTCTTACATCCCACCAAATCTCTTCTTCCTACAATATCTAGTTGTCTCACAATAGCTTTGCATGATAATGAGAATAAGCAATGCTATCTACTATGTGATCAAACTACAAACACAGTTTTTTTCCTTTCTTGTATGTTTAATTATTTGTTTCATGAGAACTCATGCAGAATTCAGTAACATCTGTGCTTTCCAGTTAACCATCTCAACATTCCTGTAGTGGTTTCTACCTTACACCTTTTCTGTCTCCACTTGGTCATTTCAACACCTGCCTAGTGGTTTCTGTTGTGCATCCTCTCTGTGTCACTGGTGATGAGGACAGAGAATGAGCAGAGAATCACATGCAAGACTTCATCACATAGATTTGTGAGTAGCATATATGACTTTCAATCATAACTCATTAACTAGAATACAATTAAATAAATACAGAGACTGCATGAAGCCAGAGAAGTTGAGACTATGTGCCAGAGATGAAAACAAATAAATTTGGGGAAAAAGGAGTGTCTTTTTCCATTGTATTAATTATCAAAAACCTGTCTACCTCTGATCCCACAAAGGATACTTAATAACTAATGTCTCTGGGGAGATGATCCAGTTCTCAACTACCCACTATAGAGCATCAGTGCCCCAAATAATGAAGATTTTGACTCTGATTTCTTTAGATATAGTTGCTGTTGTTAAGTACCTTACAAGCATCCCTCAAGATCTCCTGTCACAAACATAAAACTTAGTTCATTCTCCATTTACAACTAATCTACAGTACAGC
>CABHPR010138926.1:69983-96488 GCA_902168415.1 Peromyscus melanophrys | reverse complement strand
GTGTGTGTGTGTGTGTGTGTGTGTGTGTGGTCTTCCACTGGACTGAGAGAGAGGCAATGTTTATACTTTGCTTCTTTCTAGTGTCTCTTAACTATGACTTCCTGCCTAGCATAAATGATCATTGAGGTCAGTGTGGAAAGTAACAGCAAGAAGGTATCCACCGATAAACACTGAATGAATGTTGACTATATTTATTTACCCCTACTTTGTTTCTTTCCAGAGTCTTCAAATCCCAAAAAGTAGATAAGTAAATGCAAAATGAAACCATAGGACCTCATTATTTTCTCATTTTATAGATAAAGGAAGCAATGGATGAAAACATAGGGAGTCTCTAAGATTATGTAAACTGTCCAAGGTCATAACACTAAGGAATGTTTGAATTTAAGCTTGTAGTGTTCAAAAATTATGCTCTTAATAATGAGATTATCTCGCTCTTCATCTCTAACTATTTGAAGAGACTAATGCTACAAGATTTGAAATCCATACTGAGTGACATTCAAAACTGAGCGAGAGAGAGAAAAACGTTCATGAGAGGCTGAGGCAAGGCTTGGTTGATGAAGTGTCAGCTGCATAAGCGTGAGGAGCACATGGTGCCCAGCGGTGCCCAGCACGGAGACACAGCGCCAGGTGCAGCAGTATGTGCCTGTAATCCCGGCCTGGCAGCGAGTCTGGGAAGGCAGGAGTAGGAGCCTCACTGGGCTTGCTGTTCAGGCAGTAGAGCTGAGACGTCAAGTTCCAGGCTCAAAGAGAAAGGTGGAAACCAGGTGAGGAAGACATTTAACATTAACCTCCAGGCTCCACACACATGCATAAGCACATGCAGGAATATATAATAAAAAATATACAAAATATATAAATAAGATATATAAAAAATAATGAAATATAAGAAAGAAAAATCTATAAGAAATCCATCCAATTTTTCAACAGTCTCAGTAAAAATGGATTCTCTGTGACAACTTGTGGAGGACCTCCAAGATATCTACTAGAAATGGTCAGTGAAAAGAACCGTCAGAATCTGCCTTTTCCCTTTGTGCCTAAGGAGAGTCTCGTTGGGTAGACAATGGAATAATATTTTCAAGTATATAATAAATATACTTAACAAATTACCATTAAATCCTTTCATCATCAAATCAGCACATACAAAATTAAAATAAATTAGACTAGGAAAGGATAAATTTACCATAACACAAATGCTAGTTAAATTAATATTGACAGTATTCTAGGTGAAGCCAAAGGGGAGCTAGCCTCTACTCTCCATGATGCACCCTGGCAGAAGCTAAAACCACATGGAGTTGAGTGACTCTGGGGATGGAGCCAGAAGCCATAGAAACTGACAATGAGTCTGTCAAGACTGTCAAGAAGACCAACTGCCCCAGTCCCTTCCTCCTCATGAATGGCAATCCCACCTGCCCTCACTCAGAAACACACTGTCCTCAAGGCCCCTGCAATGCTCACTCAGGTTTTCCACCTCAGCATCCCACACCATGCACAAGGCCAGACCTGAACCATGGCTCCTCTCTTAATGGCAAACCTTGTTTAATCTTAGTTCTTGCTCCTGTGTACAAGAGTTTTATCATGCATGCATTCATTTATTCAAGAGTTTATGGAATGTCCACCATGAGCTTATCACTGGTACAGGCACAGGGTACTACCTCTGCTTTGTTCACAAAGTGTTATTGTCTACATAGCAGATATTATAGTGAAAGAGAAAGTGGATGAACGAAGAAATAAATATACTGCCTAGAGAGAGAGCTTGGCACAAAGTACTTGAGGACTTGAGTTTGGTTCCCAGAACCTATGTTTATAAAAACAAATAACAAAAAGTAATCCTAGTACTGGTAAGGCAGATAGAGGCGGATCCCTGAGGCTTGCTGAGCAGCCACCCTAGTCAGGAGGGAGGGAGAGAGACAGGGAAAGGGTGAGAGGGAGGAAGGGAGAGAGGGAAGGGGGAGAGAGAGGGAGGAAGGGAGGGAAGAGAGACACTAAATGTAACTTTAAGGATTGTTGAATGATTAATATGAACACAAACACAGGAAAAGCTGGAGGTAGCAAAGGAGGAGTGTTTTGGGACAGTATTTCTGTATGCTGTGACTATGCATTGCTACTATTGGTTAGTAAAGAAGCTGTTTTGGCCTATGAAAACACAGGATATAGCCAGGCAGGAAATCTAAGAAAGATATGGAGAGAAAAAAGGTGGAGTTGAGGAGATGCTGCAAGCCATCAGGGGAGCAAGATGTAATAAAACACAGGTAAAGCCATGAGACTTGTGGTGATACATAGATGAGTAGAAATTAGTTAATTTAAGATGTTATAGCTAACTATCAATAAGCCTGAGCCATAGACCAAACAGTTTGTAATTAATATTAAGTCTCTGAGTGATTGTTTTATAAAAATGACTGCTGCCTGGGTGGGACTGGTTGGGACTGAGACACTTCAGTCTACATTTGTAGTAGGTGAACTAGAGCCATGGGAAAGACTTTCAGGAGGAGATGATACAGCAGCAAAGCCTGCAATGTACTGAGAAAAGAGGTCATGTGAATCTCTAAGGAATATGTCCAAGATAGAGGTGAAGGCACAGGCAAAAAAGGGGCACATACCTGCAGGAGAAGAGCCATGGTGTGCTGGGGAGTAGCCAGACCTAACAAGTGAGCAGGTCAAACAAAATTTGGAGTGGGAAAAGAGAAGAATTAGAAGACCAGATGAAAATGCCTCTTGGCTCCAGCAGGGCAGAGAGGAGTGATAAGAAGGCCCCTCATTTGAGATCCATTTTGAAGCAAACCTGGTAAGGATTGCTGGTGAACTGGCTGCCAGGGAAGAACGTGTCTGAGTTGATCAGATCCTTTTCATGCTAAAGAATTCCAGCCAGGATTTTCATGCAGGCACTGAACTCCAGAGTTGAGAAAAATCCATTCAAAAGGTGCAGAGGAGTATAGCCCCTTCCATCAGTCAGCCATTTCCTTCATCTAAGGTCCTACAAAGGGGCTGAGGAGAGTGGACACGATGGATTCTAGAAACAAGGATGTCATAGGAAAAAGGTGCCGATAAAGACAAGCAGCACTGGGAGAGAATGTGCTGGAAGTAGCTAAGGCATGGAGAGGTGCACTCCAGACACCAGGAGCTTGACCTCTTCCCATAAGTTCACAGTGACACACTGAGGCCCTCAGGTGCTTTGGAGATATTGGCACAGGGACTCTATACTCTTTCTTGTGGGTAGGGTTGTCCTGCACACTATAGGATAATTAGCACAGGCTTTGGCCTCTACCCATAGATCCAGAAAATACCCCTGCCTCTGCCCCCTGATGTTACAATCCATGTCTTCAGATTTTGCCTAACATCTTCTGGAGAAGAAAGTCCTCAAGTTAATAAGCACTCCATCAGAGGGTAGCACCCAAGCCTTCCCAGTGGGGACACATGCACATATGTCATGAAGTGGCTTCATAAATGGGCACAGCCTCAATGAAAATGCTTTACAATTCTTTTGGCAGGAGATTTTTTTTTTACTACCTTTCCAACTGGAAGAGAATGCTCCTTCCCTCTGAACCCCTGGCAAGCATGTCCAACCTGTGATGTTGCAACAGGATGTTGTCATCTATAAAGGTCACTCTGGAAAACTGGGAACCAACCATATGCAACCAAGTTACCAAAAACAAAACAAAACAAAAAACAAAAAGAAAATCTCAAAATGTTGTAGGTAACTTTATAGTTTTGTGTCAGAGGACATCAGTTTCCATAGACAACATGAGGCCCTGGATCTGTGGGCTGGACACTCATGCTGGAGCTCTCAGCATAGGCTACTGTCACTAGCAGTCCTCGCAAACCACCAGCTACTTTGGTATCCCCTTGGGTAAAACCCATTGCATCATTCAGATCTCAGATCTGTTATACTCCCAGGGAAACTTTCTGTCACCATGATTGGGTAAGATCTCCTGAACCTTGAGGAGTATCTATCTCTGTTTTTGTTGCTGTTTGTTTGTTTTGTCTTTTTTTTAAAACAGTGTCTTCCTAGTTTGCAATTCTAGTCACATTTGAAGAATAATTTGTTTATCCTTTTCCCTCACGGGAGAGTGGCCTCCACTCTAATGAAGGTGGAACTCTGGCTATCTCACACTGTGTTAAACTTCAGTCCCTCATGCAGTTTCTGCATGAGACTCAAAGCTTATTGAACAAATAAATGAGTAGATCAATTAAAATAATATTTGTAAAGTACCCCCACAAAATGCTGTCACAATAAACAACAAATGGTTGTGGCGTTATCATTATTATCTTCAGCAGACTCGTGTTCAATGATTCATTTCCTTCCTCATTCCCTCTTTCTCTTTTTTTGTCATTTCTATTTTCTCCTGGTCTATGAAAGGCCTGGGGCTATGCAAAGTAAACTCTTCTTATAAAAGGTTGCAGAAGAGACTAAATCTAAAGTCTCATAGACCCCAAGCTACTGTTTAAACACATGATGTTAGTCGTAGGTTTTTCCAGGTGCAAATGTCTGGGCTCTGGGCTGCCCTGGGTTAAATTCCAGAGCAGACATACAGACAACCTGAGTCACAAACTAGCTTGACCTTAGGTTTTTCAGGTGAGTTCACTTGTAGGATGAATGGCTAAGGACAAGATAGATGTCTGAGGGCTGAGAAGGGAGACAAGGGCAAAGAAGGCAATCCTGGAGCCTGGGTCTCCTTTCCAGAGACAGTCCCATGTCACGGACGATTGGATTGAGTAGAAGCACAATCCAATTGTCTGTGACAATGGAGCCCATTTGAACTGAGCAGTCCTGCTGTCTCCAAGGGATGCTTCATAGTCTCAGAAGTGACCCAGGCCCTCTCCTTTCCTTTGACTTCTTTAAGTATTCCATTTGCCTAAGGCATGTGCCATCCAAAGATGCACAAAAACACCAGGAACTCCACTTGCAGCCATTTTCATGGCTGACAATGACTAACTCCTGTTGGGTAGAGTGGACAACATTTCACACAGTCTGTTCCTGACACTGTATCTGGATGCTTTCAGCATGGTGATAATGCTCATAATCAATCCACAGAATGAATACGAAATGCAGGAGCATTTGCCATATAAAATCCAAATCCCAAACCCACCTTGGGATGCATAACACACCAGGAGTTTTAGAAATCTTCCCTTCTTCCCCATCTGGGTCTATATAAAAATACCTAGAAAAGTAAATATGGCCACTGTGGCCATAAAACCAACTGTAAGAGACCTCTGCTCTGAGCCCAACTCACCATAAGGTGATAGGACAGATGAGCCTTCCTGAAATATAAGCAGCTCACTTCGCAGGGGCTTTGTTTGCCTGCTTACTTGATGCCAAGCACAAACTATCTTCCATTGTGTTTTAACTTGGGCATTCTCCCACCCTCCACTGGCCCTAAATACTAAGAGCTGCACATTGTGCTGGATATGATGGCTAAGCATATTTCAAAGAAATTCTTATTTCAAAGAAAATCTTGACCTCTTCCTGATTCATTCCACACAGCAGCTCCACAGTTTGTTGAGAACATGAGAGGTCTGGGAGAGAAGTTTTGAAAATACTGCACTTCTTAGAAGTCTATGTGCATATACTGCCGAGACCGTCAGAGTCTGAGCATGTCCTCAAGGGGGTGGGGGGCATGGGGCCTCCATCAGCTCTACTGGCCATGATTTGTTACAGAATCAGAGCTTTAGATGTCTCAAATCTTGGAATTGTGACCAGGTATGGTATCTTGTGCAGACAAGGATCCAATCTCTCCTTTTCCCCCTCAAAGATGTATCTTAACAAAGACTTCTTATGACTAGAGACAGGGACACACTCCCCTACTTTACAGAAAAGCACATTGCAGGCAACAGCTTAACACTTGATCTCATCACCTCCTCTTCTCTTCCCTTCTGTCCCTCCCTCCCTCTCTTCCTTCTTTTCTTCATCTATTCAGGATATTAGACCTGGATTATAGTGAGAAATCTCAAACATAGTAAAATGAACCTAAGGAAATGGAGAAGAAAAGTGGCACAATTGGGGGATGAAGGTCATATCTGGGATGAGACTCAGGTTCCAAATCCCAGGAACCTTCTCCTGAGTTGTTCCTACTCTCTTTTAGACAAAGACTTGATTGTGTTATTTTGTACATCTGCCTATGTGGGCCATTGTCTTTATGTAGATAGATAGAGAAATGGAGTAATGGCTAGCCTATAAGTTCACTAGAATAGAATGCCCTGGTGCAGATGTAATTTCTTTCTATGAGACGAGGCCTTTCCAGGCCACAGTGAGGACCTGTCAGAACCTGCAGGAAGGCAACTGCAGGCAAATGAACAAGCTCAGCTCACCCCAATGACCTCACAGGGTCTCCCTCACAAGGCAGAGCAGGGGCCAGCTCTGCTTGGGGAAATGACCAGGCAGAGGTGAAAATCTGCTCTGCAGAGTTTTAATTATTCTTTAATTATGCTCCATACCCCTCCTCAGCAGGGACTCAACCAGACCTATGGCAGCATCCAAGAAAAGGAAAAAGTCAGAAGGGAAATGAAAGGACTTTCTGCCTTGATACCAGGTTTGCAACGCTTTCTGATCAGTCCAGTCGGGCGTGAAAAGACAGAAAAACATCCCTGTCTCAAAAGCCCTCTGGAACAGAGGCAGGAAAGAAAGAGGAAAGAACGGAGACTTTGAAAGCAATAATTAAAAGAAAAATCCAGTCCAGGCCTTTCAAGTTCTCTTGGGCTCAAGATTCCTTTTTCTTTCCTCCAGAACCCTCTGCTTCTCCAGGAGGCTGGAGAGAGTGCCTCTCAGGGCGGCTTTTATGCTGTGCAGCAGCTCAAGCTAGTACTTAGCCTCAAAGGAAAATTCTTTCTTCGGATGGGCTCATACCCAAGGCCAGTCCTCTTGGGGACCAGACATGCTGGGCTCTGAAGATTAGCCCTAGAGTAGAGGGATTTGAAAGTAGAAAAGTCTAAGGATTCCTTGAGCCAATCACTTCTAATTCTTTGATATATTTGAAACATCAAAGCCAGCTTCCTTGAGGGTCGGACAGACACACAAGCTCACACTGTAGTCCATCCTCACACTACTTGGGTGCATACTCCCTCTGACTCTTTTTGTTTGTTTGTTTGTTTTGTTTCCTTTCAAATCCATTCAGTATTACAAAATAGCTTTAGACATGAATTTGAATCATCTTAACTCCTGTCAATTGGTGGTGTTACCATCCACAAGTTGGTTGATTTCATTAACCTCAGTTTCTTTTTCTGTCAAAAGACCATTGTATACTTCTTACTTCTTCACACATTATGAAGATGTCGTAATGATAACTTTTTGATATGCTAAACACATCCCATTGTGTCTCATATATGATGTATAGAATATTCTATAGCAAGCAGTACCTGTATATCACTGCTTAATATAGCACCATTCACAATGACAAAGTATTTAGGATTAACTTAGGCTTCTGCAAATGGAAGAACAGGTATAGGAAGCATGGCATTTATTTATTTATTTAAACATTTTTAAGATTTATTTATTTTATTTTATGTGCATAAGGGTTTTGTTTGTATGTATGCATTCACACTACATGAGTGTCTGGTGCCTATGGATGTCTGAAGAGGGCATCAGAATACCCTAGAAATGGAGTTATAGATGGTTGTGAGTTACTGTGTGGGTTCTGGGAATCAAACTTGGGTCCTCTTCAAGAATAGTGTGATGATTTGAATAAGAATGGCCCCTATAGGCTCATATATGTGAATGCTTGGTCATCAGGGAGTGTCACTACTTGAGAGGGATTAGGGGGTGTAGCCTTGTTGGAAGAAATGTGTCACTGGGGGTAGGCTTTGAAATTTCAAAAGCCCAAGCCAGTCCCGGTGTCTCTTTCCTCCTGCTGCCTGTTGATCCAGATGTAGAGCTCTCAGCTACTTTTCTGGCACCATGTCTGCCTGCATGCCACTGTGCTCCCCACCATGATGAAAATGGGCTAAACCTCTGAAACTGTAAATGAGTCTCAATTAAATATTTTCCTTTATAAAAGCTGCAATGGTCATGGTGCCTCTTCACATCAATAGAACATTGAATAAGATATAAGATAAGAAGCAAGTGCTTTTAACCACTGATTCATATCTCCAGCCCAGAAGCATGGTACATATGTGTCGTTATATGTCGTTATATGAATGACATCCCATAAAGAAGGAGATGCAGGAAAATGGATCCAATCTGAGATTATCATATTAAGACAAACTCAGAAAGACAAATGCTGCAGGTTTTCTCTCTTTTGTGTATCCTAGGTTTTGTATGAATGCATACAGATGTTTATGTATGAATAGCATGTAAGTATAAGGAATGTCTAGGGAAAGGAAGGAGACTTCAAGGAGGGGTGAGGAGGGAGAGAGGGGAAGGTAGAGATACGAGGATTCTTGGTCAAAGCACATTATGTAACTGTGAAAATGTTGGTATGAAACCCAGTACTGTGCCCAGTACACATTTACTGATAAAATTTTTAGCATATAGAATGGTGACTTCAAAGATACCCTAGAAAGCCTACTATTCCAGGACTTTGGAGTCTGTAGGAAGCAGAGACAGGAAGAGAGAAGGTACTCTGCCTCTGAGAAGTGGCCCCATGTTGAGCCAAATCAACTCATTGATCTTCTGTAGCCACTTCCAGAGAAAGCATAGGGCCTCTTGTACCACTTCCCTGAACCATTTCTGCAGGATACAGTTGAACTTCCCAGCAACTTGTCCACATTCATACCTACCTTTTTATCTCCAGAGAATGGTGGTATCCCTATAATTACATGACCCTGAGTTGCACTGGATCTTCTTCCCACTGTGGCCTGAACAGGGCTGTTTCCAGAGACTCACTGGCTATAGCCAACAAAGCCAACACACCAATAAAGTATTCAGTACCTACTCTATTCTGGGAGCCCATATATATCTTCCCACATAGTTAGTACATGCCATGTAGCTTGCAATGCACTTATTTTAATTGAACTGAAATACTTTAATTTTACTTGTTGATGTAAAGCAACAAAGGGAAAATTGGGCGTCCTACTTTGTTTTCTATTGCTGTGATCAAGACCATAACCAAAAGCAGATTGTAGAAGAAAGAGGTTTATTTCACCTTAGAACTTACAGTCCGTCATGGTAGAAAATCAGTGTAGGAGGTTAAAGTGGAAAGCTGGAGGCAGGAAATGAAGCAAGGCCATGGAGAGACACTTCTTACTGGCTTTCTCCCCATAGCTTCCTTGGCTTGCCTTCTTATGTCATCTAGCACTACCTGTTCAGGGGTGGCATTACTTTCAATGGGCTGGGCCCTCCTACCTCAATCATTAATCAAAAAAATGCCCTACAGAATTGCCTACATAAAATCTGATGGAGGCATTTTCTCAGTTAGGGTTACCCTTCCTGCTGTAGGATGGTCTGTATGTCAAATTACTCTGATTGGTCAATAAATAAAACACTGATTGGCCAGTGGCTAGGCAGGAAGTATAGGCGGGACTAACAGAGAAGAGAAAAGAACAGGAAGGTGGAAGGAGACACTGCCAGCTGCCGCCAAGACAAGCGGAATGTGAAGATGCCGGTAAGCCACGAGCCACGTGGCAAGGTATAGATTTATGGAAATGGATTAATTTAAGCTATAAGAACAGTTAGTAAGAAGCCTACCACGGCCATACAGTTTGTAAGCAATATAAGTCTCCGTGTGTTTACTTGGTTGGGTCTGAGTGGCTGTGGAACTGGTAGGTGAGAGAGATTTGTCCTGACTGTGGACCAGGCAGGAAAACTCTAGCTACACTTCCCAGATAACTCTAGCTTGTGTCAAGTTGACAGAAATCCATCCAGGACATTGCCCTGTGTATTTCACAAAACCAGGTCTGGGATGGCAAGCTGAGGGAATCTATTGATGCTGGAAAATTGAAGTCTCATTCCTTCATGAACTGGTCGAGATTGTACCTACTCATGGACAGTTTGGCATAGGCACAAATTGTAACAAAACCTTGAATACTATAGCAGCTGTGTCATTTGAAGATGCTTTTGCCCACACACGATCCACATATTATCATTGTCACAGAGATTCTAGGTCGAACTTGGAAGCCCATGTTGAAATGTTCACCACTGAATATTCTTCTCCAAGTGCATGAGATGATCCCACAACAAACATTTCAAAGTCATGTTCACATGGAAATTGACTCAAATTAAGCTGAAGTTTAAGGGTAAGAGGAGTCATCTTTGAGTTTGAGTGCATAGGAATATTGGGTAAGCACAGAGAGCCTCCAACTTGAAGGCTGGCCTGGGAGTCTCAGGAATGGATCTAAGCACTTTCCCCAGAACTTGAGAGACTCCACTTCTGCAACCATGAGTCTGGATAATTCTACTGTGGAAATCTTGCCTGGATTTAACAGCCCCTCAAGTTTCTTCTGTCTGACTTGAATGACTGAAGGGAGACATGGAAGCTGCCCATTGCAGAACTAGAAATATGTATTCTCCTCAGGCCTGGGTGCTGCAGAGATTTCCAGCTGCCCACCCCCTTTCTCTCCCTTCTATTTCCTCAAATGCTTTGTCAATGTCAGAAAGGTTTGAAGCACAAGTGCTCTATGATTCCTCAATTGTGTCTAAAAGACATCAGCTTTCCTTCCGTGGCTACTTGGTTACCAGTAATGCATACTGCCCATGAGCTTTTACCTACAGCCTGTAATTATTCCACTTAACAGGTGTTCTCCCTCTGTGAAACACATTCATTCTTAACAGGCATGTGAATTTCCTCTTTTACTTTGAATTTTATTTTAAATGTTCTGAAAGTGCCCTTGATTTAGAATGATCTTCTAGCGAATAATATTTTAAATACAATCAATTACTTGCTAAATCTACACCATCCAATATGTTACCCATTGGCCACAAGAGCCCACCCAGTTTTTGAAGTGTAGCCTGTCCCAGCTGAGGCATGCTTTTAGAACGACACTGGAAAGCATGAGGAAAATTTTCATTAATAACTTTCATATTGATTGAATGTTAAATAATGATATTTTAGATATATGAGGTTAATATAGTACTAAAATGAATTTTCCTTGTTCCTGTTTCTTTGCTTTTTAATGTGGTAACTAGAATATTTAAAATTCTATATGTGGCTTGCATTATATTTGGACAGCAGGTACCAAAATAATTAGTTTTATAACCTTGGATTTTTTTTTTCAAGCCAATATTTTTAAGGGGCAACCTGCCTGTTCTCAGAAAATGGATGTAACTTTTAATGTAGGTGGACGCTTGGGATTTAAAGGGACTATTTACATTTAACATTTGATCGATTGATTGATTATTTAGTATAAGCAGAATGTGGTGCCCTATAGATTGACTCTTGATCCCAAGGAGTTCACAGCTAAGAAGATGGATTAAGGTCATCAAACATATGATTAAGCAAAAATGCCAGCCTCCTTCATTATTCTGAAACTTCATAAGAAAGAAAACATTTTGAATGTTTTAAACCTTCCTAGAGAGAAGGATTCTAAAACTCTGAGTTCAGGTCATTGATATCTATATATAATCTAGAAGGTATATAGGAATTGCTATGGATTTGTATTCTACAATATAAAAAACAGTAATTAAACCATAAAATATTCTTTTAAAATTATATTATCAAAGGCTAGGAGTGTAACTTAGTGGTAGAGTGTTTGATGAATATAAACAAACCCTGAGATATGTCCTTGCCCCACAAATATATATTCTTTTTTTATAAATATATATTCTAAAATTTAAAAAGATATGTGTATGAGTGTTTTTGCTTGCAGGTCTGTGAGCTATGTGTGGGCAGTGCCTGAACAGTCCAGAAGAGGGCATTAAATCAACTCTAACTGAAGTTACAGACAGTTGTGAGCTGCCATGTAGATGCTGGTAATCAAACTCCTCCTTTGGAGGAGTAGCCAGTGCTCTTAGTTGCTGATCCATCTCTCCAGCTTCATGTATAGTCTTTTGCATGATATTTCTTAAGAAAGGAAGTCATCTTCCTCTAATTGTCATATGACTTGTAGTGGGGCAAAGGTTAATGCAATTACATGCCATCTCACCAAGTCAGTAATTAAATCAAATTCAAGCACTCAGACATGAAGATACATGGATATTATTCTGACCTTCAGTGGAGTAGCAAGTTTTGGTAAGTAGAACACTCAATTTTTCTCCTTTCCAGCTAAAAGATTGTTCTAGAATATTATTTTAAGGTCTATTACTTTTGTTTATGTTGCATTTGTTTAACTCTGTGAAGCTGTGTTACTGTGCCTGTCTAAAACACCTGATGGTTTAATAAAGAACTGAATGGTGAATAACAAGGCAGGAAAAAAGATAGGCAGGGTTGACAGGCAGATAGTATATATAGAAGGATAAATTTGAGAGAGGAATTAGCAGCCAGAGGAAGGAGAAGGACAGGGGCCAGCCCCCTAGCTATACAGCAAACCACAGAGTAAGAGTAAGATTGACAAAAGTAAGAGAAGAGGAAAAGCCCACAGGCAAGAGATAGACGGAATAATTTAAGTTAAAGAAAGCTGACAAGAAACAAGCCAAGCTAAGGCCAAACATTTATAATTGAGAATAAGACTCCATGTGTGATTTATTTGGGACCTGGGTGGTAGGTCCCCTAAAAGAAAAAAAACAGTAAAAAACAACCAACAATATTTTGGTGTACCAATGTGGTACTCGAATTTTCATAGTGCCTGAGAAAGGTTTTAAAAAAATGGCTCCTTTAAGAACTTCTGCTGGACAGTTTTTGCCAGACAGTGAGCCTTTGAACAGCTATACATAAAGCAGGAACAAAAAACTAAGTAAAAATGCCTGTCACAGCATAAGAATTAGCATTCTAGAGCTCTAGGAAGGTTGAATGAAGTTTTCGGCACAAACCTCTGACCGGCTCATGAGCTTTCAGCTTGGCTTTCCAGACCCAAGAAGTGGACAGATAGAGCCACAGGTAGAAATCCAAGCTGCTTAGGAGTTTAAAGTTTGCTCATGCAGTCAGAGAAGGCTGAAAATACACAATAAAAGAGGTCCAGATGGAAAAACCTCTAAACAGATTGTAGTGTGTTTAACAATGTGAGAAAGGCTTAAGAAAAGAAAAAGGGTATAGTCGTAGAAAGAAACAAATAGTTTAAAAATAATCAGTCTTTATAGAGAGAGTAAAGGTAATAGAAAAGAAAAAAACCACATAAGATGGGTAATATACATGTATGTTACTGTGTTGATTTTGAATTTTTTGATTGTTGAAAAGCAAGGGACAGCTGCAAAGTGACCTGGAATTGAAAGAGGGACTGTCAAAATAAATCAGCCTACATACTTTAGGAATGTCTTAACATTTAAAAAGTCAAAAAATATATTTGTCAAATGGAAATAAAAAATGCTTTGAAGTTTTATTCCCATGGGAGATGAGAAGCCGCAGATTTCTTGGGGTTAATATGGATCATGTGTGACCAGGGAAAATCTCCTGAGACTTCACAGGTGATATCTATCAGCAAAGGTTACTGCTAGTCTTCCCAGGACTTGGTCATTATCTCAAAATTTTCTCTCTGGGACTTTAAATATACTTTGTCCACAGAGAGCAGGAAGCAGTTTACACAACACCCACATTCCCAAGAGTGTGGGAGGTTTTTGGTTATTTGGTGGGTTATGGATGTTTGTTATAATCTAGGGGAATAAAGTATATTGATACAAATTTAAAGTTATTTTTGTTACACTGTATACACTGTATTTTTGTTCCTACTCTTGTTTAAAGGTTTTTTGTATATTGATGCAAATTTAAGGTTGTTTTTGTTAGCACATATTGTATATATGTTTCTATTCTTGTTTAAGGTATTGTACCTATGCAGTTAATTTCAAAATGTGAGATAAAATTCTAGTTTTTAAAAGCTATTATTGTAGACTATTTAGGATAATCAAGAAACATAGGTCAGTAGTTAGTCATTTATAACAATCAAACTTGTAGAATTGTTAGGTATGCTTTCCAGATCATTTAGCGATATGTTTTAAATACATAGATGGATTCCAAACCTTTCAAAGACCTACAGAATATGGCATTTAAAATGTTTTATTAACTTAAGATTTTTCATGACAATAAGATACATCTGCTCCTGCAGCACCCATTTACTTCAGAGAAGATGATGGGCATTGAAAAAACTCCTTATGGAGTTTGCTTTTATTGTGGCAAGGTTAGCTACTGGGCAAAGAAACTGTTCTTGCCTTTGCTAACAATGTGCTATGCAGACTGGACATTTATGACACACAGAAAAAAGACTGACAAACTTTGCCAAAACAAGGCAGGACAGTCCTTCAAATTTCTTGCTTCACTGAGGAATCTGCCTGATACTCTAGGCCTGTAGGCTGAAGATGGATGCCCCAACATTGCAGAGGAACTTTGGTGACTGTCCAGGCAGTCAGATGTCTCTGACACTGATAGAGTTTTGGAAGTTGTTTGCAATTCACTTTTTGTTTACTAAAATCTTTCTGGGGTCTTTGGTGGAGTTGAAGACTAGATAATTATAGTTGCAGTTTTTCTTAGAAAATTATGATAGAAAGTTAGGTGTAAAACTTTGGATTCACTAAGTTAGGATAGATAATGCATCATTTTCTTTGAATATGCTAACTACAAATGGACAGAATATTGGAAATGTAATTCCTACTTGATAACTCTGTATGTAGTTATACTATGTTAAAGTTAAAACCTTTTTATTTAGAAAAAAGAGGAAATGTAGAATATTATTTTCAGGTGTGTTACCTTTGTTTATGGTCTAAAACATTTGTTTAATGATGCAATGATGTGTTTGATTAAATAAAATTTACCTGTGGTCAGGAGGCTGAGTCAACAACTAGCTGACAGGAAGTGGTAGTGAGGAGTCAGGTGGAGAAGGGTTTTTAAGTAGAGGCGAGGAGAAGCATGAGGGCTTTTCCAGGGAGACATGAGCAAGGAGAGGAGGTGAGCTATCTCCTATTCAGCCTCTCTGAGGAGCAGAATTCCACTTCAACCTTTGAGTCTTGAGTTCTTCAGAGGGACAGAGATTTAGATAAATTCCCTTCCTAGATTTGAAAGTGTCAGTGCCTGAGGGACTAGAATCCCCTCCAGCTATGGCCCTTGCACCCAAATCACTGCTAATAGTGGTGGAGTTGCAGCTGCTGATTACAATAGCCTGGCTTAAAAGGCAGCAATATTTTTTTTAAAAGGACAACAAAAGATGGAATAGAAAAGTATGATAGACACACGCACGCATGCACGCACACTATGGTGTGGACCAGATTTATGCTACTCAACTGACTGACAGGAGCTGCACCAAAAATGATGGCCTCTTTTTCTACATTTGGCACTGGAATATTGAGTGCCTCAAAACTAAAAACTAGGAAAGGGCCTTCATATATCAAGAAGGTGAAGACAGAGAGGGTAGCCTGCACAAGAACAATAGTAAAGGTGGCCTGAGGGCAGACACTCACCCAGCTAACCCTTCAACCTGGGAAAGGACAGAGCCTAAGGTGTTTCCTTCTAGAAAGCAACTACCTAGGAAAGTTTTCCCATGGCTTCAGCATGCTGAAGCTGCTGCAGCTGTGGCCCAGGGTGGCCAGCATCCATCCCAAGCAGGTAGCAGCACTTAGTGGTATGTGATACTGGTTTTGGAAACAGGAATGATTGAGGAAGTCATAGAATCTTCTTCCATGGTTTTGGAGAGCCACTGAGGCCAGGAAACATGTGCCAGGGTTAGAATCTTTGCGAGGAGGCCCCAAGAAGCTTTGGTGTGAGGCTGTAAAGGTGAAGCCTAGTTGAGTTTGTAGACACAAAGATGTTGGTAATGCCAGAGCCCTGAGACGTCTGCCAAGAAGAGCTGCGTACAGGGAGTGGAACCAACTCGAAGGACACATGTTTCAGGCATCTGGAGGGAGAACCATCTAAGTTCATTGAAACTGAAGCCCCAGATACCAGATGTGGAACCACAGAATTTGAGGTTCATCCTAGTAGACTTCAGTCTTGCTTAAATCCAATCTTTCCTCATTACTCCTCTATTCCTCCTTTTTGGTCATGTTTTTTTCATCACAGCAACAGGAAAGTAACTAAAATGCTGCCCCATCTGTTTGTGAGAGCCTTAAGGATAGGCACTACATTTTAGTCATCCATCCCACCACACTTTTCACAATGACTCTGGTAACTCCTGGGAGTTAACAAATGCTGAGTGTTCTTGCTTCACTTCAAACTTTCTGTTCACCCTCTAGGTTCTACTCCATTCCCTCTTCTTGTTAGGTTCTGTTTTGCTGTTTTGTACATATGACCCTTTTTGCAAAAAGCTTTTTCTGACAGTACACATTTAGTGTTTCATTTTTAACTTTCACAAATGCTAAAATCTGTCATCATAACACAAAAGACACCATAGACAATTCTTAAATGAATGGGTATGGATGTATTGTGATAGGAATTTATTTGCAAAATCAACTGAGAGGCTGGGTTTAGCCCATGGGCTATAATTTGCCAATTCCTATTCTGGAGGAAATAGCATCTAAGATTTTAAATAGCCTGAAGTCACCAATGAAAATAAGCTTGTGTTTCCTTCATTCCTGATTTATCATTGAAGGTAATCACTGTAAACATTTTTCTACATGTTCAAACAGAAAATTCCACATGTGTATGTATACGTGTGGGGTGTGTGTGTGTGTGTGTGTGTGTGTGTGTGTGTGTGTGTGTGTGTATTTGAGGAATTTTGTTTGAACACATAGAAAAAAATGTTTTTCCATGTTTTGAGCACATGGAAAAATATACACATACAGGCTCATACTTACATATCAATCATAAACACACATGGTACATTCTTACAACATTCTTTACCTGGAAGCCACTGTTGAGTAATTTGCCTTGAAACCTTTCCCTCATGCCATGCAGTGAGCTATCTCATTCTTTACATATGGCCTGATCACTATGTAGACGGATCGTAGTTAGCTGGGTATATCGCGCACACCTGTAACTCCAGCACTTGTGAGGCTCGGGCAGTAGTATTGAAGATTCACAACCAGCTTTGGATAAGACCATATTGTACACACATGTACATGCCCCACACACACACACACACACAGGGCAGGGGTGGGGTGCATGCACATGCACAGTGAGACAAAGGGGGTTAATCAACTCCATTAATTAATATTTAATTCCTTCATAGCCATTTGAAAATATAAACAACATGTCAGTGAAGACTCTGGAACGTGTGACTAAGTCCATATATTGAATAAATTTCTGGAATAGGAATGTTTGGCTTAAATGTATGTGAGCTTTAAATTTTGCCATGTATTTCCAAGTTATCCACCAGAAAGAGCTGACAATTTATGTTCTTGTTAACAATATATAGGGAAAGAAAGGTATTTTATTTAAGGGGCATAGATCTCTGCCAGATGAAGAGATAGTTTTACAGAGAGTATAAATAACCCATAGAAAAATAACTGCAAAGCTATATTAAATAAAAAAGCCTAAATTTTTATAACTTTCATTCATCTTTTAAATTTGTAACAATTTATAATATTTTTGTAAAAAAATACTCTTTTATTTTAGGGAAAACATAGAAATGTTATAAAGATAGAAATAAGGAAATAGTAAGCTAGTAAAATTCAGGAAAACTGCAGTAAAATAGGAAGGGAGAAGTCTGGGAAGAAATAACCTGATGCCAGCACAAGACATTATGTACATGTATCAAAACACCACATTATCCTGTTAATAGGAATATTTTCATGTGTCCAATGAAAAATAAGTTTAGTTACACAAAAATTAAATCAGAATAAGGAGGAAATGTAACCTGAAGCCTCAGCTGCAGCCACCTGAGGACTTTTGTCTGAGTCCTCAGCTACACTGAGAATCTGCAGGTGCTGTGGAGGGCTGGTTCTTGTGGTCAGAAGTTGCACTTTGCAGACACCTGTAGACCGAGGTTTTCCTGTGTCCTGCAGCTATTTGGTTCCAAATAAACACACAGAGGCTTATATTAATTACAAGCTGTTTGGTCTATAGCTCAGGCTTATTGTTAGCTAGCTATTACATCTTAAATTAACCCATTTCTATTAATCTATATTTTGCCACATGACTGTGGCATTACCAGTCTGCTGGCACCTTGTTCCTTGGGCAGCTGGATGGCATCTGCCTTGACTCCGCCCTTCTCCCTGTATCTCTCTTGGATTTCTCACCTGACTATAACCTGTCTTGCTATAGGCCAGAGCAGCTTCTTTATTAACCAATGATAGCAACACATATTCACAACATACAGAAAGACCATCCAACAGCAGATATCCCACATAGACATGCCCTTGAACATGGACAGAGTGGCTCAAAGACAGAACCTCAAGGACCATTGAGCTGCAAATAAATATCCAATTGTCCACTCAACAAAGGTGGGACAGAAAGCCAGATCCAAAGTCCCTGCCAACATCCTAATTGCAGATGCCTTGGTCCCACTGCAAAAAGACAGCGTGAAAAGTCACACAGAGTGTGTAGCTTCCAAAAAGTATGACTCCCACAGTGACGTTCCCTGAGGAATGCAACTTAGATGAGACACAAGATAATGAACTCAAAATAGCAATTCTAAATATGTGCAATGAATTCAGAGAGGATATGAATAACTGCTGGAATGAAGACCAAGAAAGATCTGTACAGAGAAATGAGGCTGACATTGAGAAGAGAGAGGTCTAGGCATTCACTGTGAGCTGGGACTGTTGCTTGTCTACCAAGCACACCCACATCCTCTGCTTGTGCTTCTAGGCAGTTGGGTGCTACAATGGCCTCATGCCTTCAGCTATCCTTCATCTACATTTTTACCATAACCCCATCATGGGCAGAGTGTCCCCTTGTCCCCTCATTTCACTGTTTGTCTTGCCAATGGTACAAATCCAGAGGTGTTATTGGGCCAGTTCTGAGCTTTCCTCCTAGAATTCTGGAGATACTTTAAACAAAAGATATCCTGGAAGACTTACTGGTCCAAGGAGAAGAGAAGGGTAGAACATAATTGGAGCCACACCAGCTGAGCCACGCTAAATTAGGCAACCCCAAGCTGACCTGCAGATATGTGATCCAAGCTAGCCAACAGCAGTGAACCCAGTCTGCATCAGCTGACTCTCCGTTAACCAGCAGTCCACGTACATGAACAGGGATAAATGGCTGTTGCTTATAGTACCAAGTGTGGGACAGTTTGTTGCACATTAATAATTCATTAACTAGCAGTGATATAATCAGTGGGGATGGGTTTGCCCTAATTCCTTTTGTTTAGTACATGTTTATTCAGACCTACTATTCACAGTCACTAAGCCAATTTCTGAGGGATATACTGAATTCAGGTGGAGACCAGACCCCTGGTGTGAAAGACTTGAGACTCAAAAAGGAATATGGCAACAAATGAACCAGCCAATGAAGGCGCATGATCATGAGATTGTTTCTCAAAATGACTGTTTGCTTTCAGTCACATCAACAATGACAGTGTCTCCCAAAGGTGAAATTCCGTTTCAGTCCAGACTTGCTGGACAAGAAGCCAGCTTTAAGTCCCTAGAGCAGCCTGTTGCAGGTAGAAAGAAGAGCTAGATCAGAGACCTAACTTGGAGAAGGACCTGATCCAAAAGGAGGCTGGTGCAGAAGAAACATAGGGAGTTCATCTGTGTGGAGCCCTTCTGCTCCTCTCAGACACTTGGTACCTCACTGCGACTGGAAAAATGTGTAGGTCTATTTGCTCTCCTGCACTATTTTCAAAGGTATTCAGCAATGATCTGATTTTCTTTAATAAACTTGGCTTGGATTTCAAATAAAAATGAAAACCTACCTTCACTGTGTCCTTTAAAACAGCTACCAGCCCTGACCCTCACTGAACGCAAGGAAGGGAAAACAATGAACTGTGAACTATTAACCTAGACAGTGGAAGTGGCAAGATTTCAGATTCGGCATCCAGAGATACAGTGAGACAGCTTCTTGTCCATCATGTGGTTTGTGCTCCTGATAGACTTTCCTGTGTGTGGATTTGAAGATGATCTCACTACGTAGTCCAGGCTGGCCTTGAATTCACCATCATCCTGCCTCAGCCTCGAGAGTTCTGGAATATAGATTAAATTGAGTCTACATTTAGCAGAAAGACTCTGTATCTGAACTCTGTAGGTTTGCCCTCTAAGGCAGTAGTGTTCCAAGGTGGGCTTTGGCTGGAGAATGGTGGTGAATGCAGGTGCCTTTATGACATATCAGCTTGTTCAATCACCAAAAATAAGCTTCCAATTTAAATTCTACGATCTTGAGTAGATTATCTGAACTCTGTATGCTTCAGATTTATTTATGAAATGATGACTACCACAACCAGTTATAGGTTGATATGAGGGTTAAATATAATGTTCAATGTCATGTTTAAACCACAGAGTCCTTCAGTTGTGAATAACCCTGGTTATTAAAGATGACATGTACCACTTTCCTTCCAGGGGCACTGGATAGTTCCTTATCCACACTGATAAAGGTGGATAAAGAATATTTTTATGCTTACATATAACATTTTAAAGTAAACATAGCATATACTATTATTATCCAGCAACTGCATCATTTTAAGACTCTTAATTAATGAAGCCTCCAAAGTTTCCTAGGGGCAAATCACCCTGTCTTTGCTGTGATTTTTCTGCAGGCATACATGGAAACACAACCAAGACTTTTCTGCCCTAAATATTCCCATATAGAAATTCTGATTACATCCCATTATATATCAGCCATGAGTCTAAAATATGCAAAGTGCAGCATTTATCTTGGGACTATATTTCTATTTTGTTTATGTGATAGTCTGACATCTGAGCCCAAAATAAATATTTTAGAAATCTCCTCCATGCCTCATAATCCACTAATTGATCCTTCTCCAAGCTAGTGTCTTTCTTTCAGCATTAAACATTGAATATCTGAATTATAATTAGCACTGCATCCATATGCCTCTCCTCATAAGCAGAGGGAGTAAAGTTCAGTATTAAGTTACAGCAACGCTCATGTATGGTCCTGATTCTAGAAGACTGCAGAAGCTGGGATGTGACATTCTCTCATACTTCTGGAGGCACCACAAAGGACAAATTGCATTCTGGTCATTGACTTTTGGATTTGTAAAAATTCCAAGGGTCACATGCATTTCCTTCAATAGATAGCACCGAAAAGGTTAATACTAATGTAGCTGGGCAACTCAAAAATGCGTGATGTAAGTGCCACAGTTCTGTTTTAAGTGATGCTATCTACATAGAATATGCTTTCCTAGGCTGATTTTTAAAAATATGATGGCATAGCTAACTATCTGGCTAACTGCATATCTTAGCACATCTAGGGTAAGGAGAAAACTGGACCCAGCATTTAGATCTGTCAATAAGTAATTGGAATACCAGTGATGGCTCCCATTATGTTGAGATTTTGCAACAGAATTCCTGTGTAATCCTGCTTCAGCTTCCCAAGTAGCTCAGATTCGAGGTGGTGCCAGTGTGCTCAGCTAGCCAAGGGGCCCTGTGCTGAGATTTACTTGACGCCTCACATCTGAAAGTCGGAATCCTCACTTCTACCTTTCTCTAGAGCGTGTGGTGGGAGGAGCTTGAGAGGTGTTTCAAAGCTGAAATGTCCCCTGCTGGCTCCTGTTTTAATGTTTTTTTTCTAGCATGTGGTACTGTTTAAGGGGCTATAGAAGATGGAGTCTAGCTGGAGGAAAAGGTCAGAAGAGTGGGCCTTTTATGGTTATGAGCCAACCTTGGTTCTTCCCTTACTGCCTACTTCCTGGTCTCCTGTTAATGATGTAGATGGCCTGAGCCCCACTCCCACATCTGTGACTAAACTTTTCTGCCAAGTCTTCGCCATCACAATGCACTGAATTCCTCTCAAACCATGAAACCAATGTAAAATCCCTTCCACTTAATCTGTCCCAGCAATCTAAAACTACTGTGTACTCAGTGGATCCCTGACACACAAGTGCTGAATGATTGGATTAATGGAAAAAGATCACTAGATGAGTAGGTAAGTGGATGAAATAATGAGTTATCAGATGGAATCAATAGGTTGGCCATTTGGAAGAAGAATTTCTGGCATTAGAAGAGAAAGAAATCTTGTTAGCTCACAAATGCCAGGGAGAAAGTGGCTGCTCCCCTGTACCCTAAACCACCGGCACAAAGAAGGAAGCAAGGGATCATCCTCAAAGGTCAGTGTGTCATCGCTTTGCATTATTCTTCAAAGTGCAGAGTAGACAAAGAGCTGAAAACTCTCATGGCGAATCACATCTTCCCTCCATCAAGACTTGTTAAGTCACCAATCACTTCCACACTATACAATTCAGTAACCTAACCCCAGCAGTTGCATCTGGTACGGGAGATCACTCACACACTTTGGCCAATCTTTCTCCCTTGGCTTTCAGGAAATCCTTGTGATTTCACAATGCATTGTCTGCTAAGAGCCTCATCAGCCAGGGTACCTAGCCATACTGGACTATGTGCTTCTCCCAGAAAACCACTTCAGTTCAAAGTTGGGTGTAATCTTCTGTTGATTATTCAGCCTAGGGTGATCTTCTTATTTATTCCCTTCCTAGTGAAACACTATTCATTCTTTGAGATTCAAAAATCTCTAGCTCCACATCTCAATGCCACTCAGGAATCTTCTTGCTACCGTCAAGTTCCCTCTTTGACTTCATTTCCACCCCTGTGGAGAGTTATAGCGGGAGGATCTGAATGATTATAGAGGGGTGGGGCAGTAATAGGAGTCATAAAAGGAGAAGGGTGAGAATATGACAGATTTATTGAACATTAACTATTACCAGGCACTGGACTAATTCCTTCCCATTTACTGTTTTATTGAACCTTGCAAGGGCAGTTATCATCATTACTTTATAGACGAGCCTGGGGCTTTGAAATGGTACTTAAATTACCTGGGATTACCCAGCTAGCAAGTTGTAGAGATGAGATTTGAAACACAGTCTTAATACAATCCAGTTGAGATGAAAAGCCACACTCCCTGCCGCCACATAACATCGGGTGACATTTGTCGGTGTCTCTATATCCCTACCCACTCTCTCAGGGTCAGGAAGCAGCTCTAGGGACCTAAAGCATACTGTTGTGTTCAGTGCATGTTTTGTTAACTGCATAAAAGAAGTCAGTGTGTTTCCTAAGGTCATAATATGCGTGGAATGATCAGAGCTGTGCCTTTATAAATCACGCTGAATGTGGCTAGCGGCAACCATCTGGTCTGTGCCCTAACCCCAAATGGCAGTGAGTATCAGGGGAAATTATTTTGCTGTGAAATTAGTATTAGTGTTCCAGGGTAAAGAGTCCTTCCATTCTGGATCTTTCCCAATTTCTTGGCTGTATTTCCAGCTGTGGGATGGGTTTAGCTGGATGTTTACACAGCAGAATTTACTCTAGCAGAAAGTGTGTGTGCCCTTTCCACAGCAAGTCTCTGAACTGACTGAGACCGACACCAGTCAGATTTGATCTGAGTGGCTCTTTCATCTCCTGGTGGCACCCTGAAAAGCTTTATTTACACAAAATGATCCATGGCTTTTAGCTGTTATTGGAAAATGTACCACAATCTACTGTCAATCAACAGTCACAGTCTGAGATAACTCAGTCCTCACTCCCACTCCCACCAGCTTTCTCCACTTGTCCTCAGTAAACATGTTCAAGAATGTCACTACCAAACCTTTCTGTAGCATTCAGCAGCCTAGTGTGCTCCCTCAGCTCTCCTTCCATCTAAACAGTCATGAAATCAACTCATTTCGGCCACATTACTCTAAGTATGAAAGACAGTTCAGGCTTGTGGGTCCTCACTTGCCAAACATCTTTCTGATTCTTGTTTATGGCACTTTTCTCACGTGAATACAACAATTCTCTCTTGGAGAAAATCCTTTTTGAAACGAAATATTTTATTTTCTGTTCATCCAATCCATCCCCCATTTCCTCCCCTTCAACTCCTGCCCTATGTGTTCTCCCACTTTTCTTTTCCAACTTCATGCATGTTTCTTTCCCTTCCAACTACACAAACTGATGAAATAACCACTCCATGGTATGGGTAGGGGGGGAAGTCTGGGAGGTTTCTATTGCGGATATGAGAGAGAGAACAGTCAGAGGCATCTGGAAGAGTCCAGAGCAGAGAAAGAAGTAGACTGAACATCGCCATGAGAGAAGCAGGAGAGGAGCAGAGAGAGAGAGAGAGAGAGACAGAGGGAGAGTACGTGGGAACAGAGAAAGGAAGGAGGGAGACAGAGAGACAAAGACAAAGAGAGTGAACATGGCTATAGCAGAATTTAAGGCGATGGAGTAGCTGGGATAAGGGTAGCCTGTGAGCTGGGGGCAATTAGGGTAGGAGCTAAGAGCATGAACTTTGAAACGTGTAACAGGTACTTATGATACTGGGAGAGCCCAGAGGCCAGTGTGTGCTTAGGTATGCTAATCGGCAGCAGAGTTACCAATTTGTCGTTTTTTGCATTTTAAGATTTGGGAAAATAGAATTTCCTTTGAACCTGGTGTACAACTCCTCCTCCCCCACTTGTGTCTCTGCCCCCCCCCCACTTGATTGATACCCAGAGTCCACTCAGTACTGCCTGTATGTACATGGGTTATAGGACCATCTACTGAAGCCTGAGTAGCCTCTCTAGGTCTGTATCCATGACAAAACTAACTCTTTCTCTCCCAGGAGCCATCAACTGCCAGTAGCTCCACAAAGAGGAGTGGGATTTCCCCGAGTACCTCCCCTATCCAGGTTGGGATTTGGGCTGCTTTGATTTCATGCAAATTTTGTGTATGTTACCCAAGATACTGTGAGTTCATGTCTACAACTTTGCTACCATGTCCAGTAAATACAATTTTGCTATAGAAATCCAATTCCTTTGACTTCTACAGTCTTTTTGCCCCTTCTTCGGTGATGATCTCTGAGCCTTGGGAGTACTGATAGGGCAAAATAGATCTAAATCAGCTTTAAAAGGTCAAATTTCAAAGGTAAGAAGCACAGGACCTGAATTAAAACCAATACTTCCTTTTTCTTTTAACAGTAGTGTTAGGAACCTACTAATGTCTGTTGATATGCTCATCTCAAGACTACAACTGTGCCTGAGATAAAGACATTACAGATGCTAGTAAGATGCTCTTAAGAAGGCAAGATTGTGAGGAAGTATGAACAACAGGCCTCACTGTTAGGATGGCTAGGAAGACATGAGTGACAGAGAAGTGTCCCTCAGTATAAGGACAGGCACTTGCATTAGATCCCTGGGATAGCTGGTACTTGGATGACACGTTTTGGGCTGGAGGAATATGACAGCAGCTAAAACCCTGTTCCTACCCCCAAGGTACTTATGATCAAATGCTCAGAATGACAAGCCATTGGGTCTACCCAATAACTGCATCAGAAAGCCATAGTCTTTAGAGTTATAATGCTCTCCCATTTAACTGCCATTATCATGACTTTGTGCTCTGATCATTCTTTCTTGCCCATCAGAGATTTGGGCATGTGTTGCTCTTTATGTGTCAACATATCTGTATGCCTGACCCTCAGCTTCTGATGTTATCTTCCCCAGTGAGCCCCTCCTCTACTACCTACCTGTCATCTACTGCCAAGTGTACCTTGGGCCCTGGAATCATTTAAAAGGTCTCCATGGTCACAGCCTAGGTTTCAGCTTTGAGCTCAGACTCCAGAGTCATCTCCTTCCATGGACTTTTAACCACTAGCCCTATGAGCAGATGGGGTCAGTATTCTGTCTTCCCAGCTATCCTGAGCACCATTTTGTGCCTAGTACTTATATTAGTAGATATTTTGTGGAAATCTACCCATGCTCCACAAATGTTTGTGAGGTGCCTGCTGGGTGCTAGGCACACAGATGGGCTCAGACATTTCAGCCTGCTGGGAACTTAACATCTGGGTCCTTTTCCTCTAAATCCAGTCTGCTAAGAAGCTGCTCTTTGGAAATGTAAACTACTTCCTCTCTAGCTAATTCTCTTTAGGCTCCAGAGGGAGTCCTATTATGATTGTACATGTGTCTGATCCCTTTCTACTGAGAACCATGGGGATAAACAAGATAAGAAACCCTGTGCAGGTACCTTCGATTAAAGCAGACCCTCCTTTCACCGCTTGGAACAGTTTTCTATACTTGACATATTGCCTAAAACTCTTCAAATTTCCTATGGAACTGAAGGACTCAATATGCCCCTAGGAGGTCTTCTAAGTGATAAATCAGTCAAATATATTTCTAAAGTGGATCCAGGAAAGCCCAGGAACTTGGAAAGTACCAGTATATATATTTGGTCTTTATAGGAACTGTCATGAGCATGCTGTTCAGAAACAGCAGCGAACACATTTGTGTCTTACCACAATGCTGGAGTTGGTTTGGATAGCAATGAATTAACAAGGAACAGAGGTGTCAATGACAACAACTTGTCAGATATTCCTGCTTTCCTGGATAACCAAGGCCAAGCTAAAAAGAGATTCTTTTATTCCAATCTTATTTACTTACATTAACTCTCAAATGATGCAACACATAGTAAACGTAATGTTATCTATCCCTGTCTGTCTGTCTGTCTATCTATCTATCTATCTATCTATCTATCTATCTATCTATCTATCT
>CABHPR010138926.1:55089-69973 GCA_902168415.1 Peromyscus melanophrys | reverse complement strand
TCTATCTATCTATCTATCTATCTATCTATCTATCTATCTATCTATCTATCTATCTATTATCTATCTATCTATCTATTATCTATCTATCTATCTATTATCTATCTATCTATCTATCTATCTATCTATCTATCTATCTATCATCTACCTATCTTCCAACCCACCTACACATCTATACATACGTGTAGCTTACAGAGTAGCTGTAAAGGACTAAAGAGGCAAAGTGTTCAAGGATTTTCAGAGGTCTGCAAATTAAGGTACCTCCTTTACATGTAAGATTAAGTGGAGACATGAACAGCTGATGAGGATTTAAGAGTCTGAACTGAAAACAAAAGGAACCAGACTAAGGAAGATTCTGGACTGCTGGTGTGGAGTGAGGCCTCAGGGTGAGGCTAAGCTACAAGGGAAAGCAAAGGGTAAGATCAGGTCTGGCTGCACTAAGAGGCACACAGATGGCTAGCAGGTCCACATGGGCAGACAGGTCAACAGGAAGAGGTAAATTTAAATATGTTGTGTCAACAGTGGCTACCAATCCTAGCTGAAGCTCTGGAATAGTCTGGAGTTCTCTGCCATTGGTACTTGACAGACATACTGGGTGACCAGATGACTGGTGGATTGGGGCCATGGCCACTGCAGTGCTAGGTGTCTACCTCCTTATGGAGCCCAGGTGAGGGAGTTACACCTTTTCCTTGGTCTGGTATGTCTGATAAGTTTGGGGGCCTGATTTTTTCATGTGATGGTAATACACACAAATGCTCTCCAATTCTCCAGAATAAATTTATAGGATGTCTCCCTTCCTACACTCAAGAGTATTCATTCATCAGTCTGTGCTGCATGAATGGAGCCTGAAGACAGTGCCATTCATGTGTCCAGCCAGGTGCAGAATCATCCTCCATTCTCAAAAATCAAGTAAAAAGGTATTTATAAAATGGAGTCTCCCAGTGAAAGACACAGTTTTACATAGTATACACTATTTTATACAGCAGAGAGTAACTTAAGCAAGCACAGCTGAACCCTAATAGTGGCCCATTAGTATCAGTACAGCACAGAACCATTTCCCAGGAAGAGGAAAGGCTGTGTATAGTAATGTCATTCTTTAAAAGAGGATCAGAGATAAAGAAATGAGTCTGAGTTTGAGTCTCCCTATTAGGACACTTCAGCCACCAGAAAAGTCAGTCACAATTTTCAAACAAGCTGGGCATACCCGTACTCAGGGGCCACACACCTCCCTCACAGTGAAGTCCAGACTCTTGAGAGAGGGTTACAAGGATTCTGATTTCTCTCTGTTTTGGGTGAGTTTGCTCATCACACACAAGTCATAGTAAAAGCTTGCTCGCCATCCTTTAAGAATAAGGTGTGTTTTAGTCTTCAGAGCCTTTGAACATACTCTTTCCTGATTGGGACTGGCTCACTCCTGCCTGACAGACCTCACCACCCCTTACTTACTCCTGTCTTAGCAATTGTCCATTGTCATTCAGTTTAAGGTATGCCATACCTGCAATTGCTCTCTAGCATATTCATCTCTGCCACGTGTTACTCCTAGTTCTCCTTTAGAGTCCAAGTCCCTTGGGAGCAGGGAGGAGGCTTCTCTTGGTAATCATTAAGTAAGCATAGCCTAGAATAGTCCTTCGGACATGATTGATAGTCAGTATACATTTTTTGTAATCAATGAGTTTGGAAAAGCTGAATAGTTTCTCTATCAAAAGTTTTCCCCCAAACAACAGCATTTACTCCAAACATAAATGTGGCCTAAGGAGCAATTAATCACAAACCCTGCTTATTGTGTACCAACAATGGCAAGCCAATAGGGAATGCTCACAACTCCAGTAAACATTTGTCTTCTTATGCACCGTCCAGACACTGATCGGGCTCTGGTAATTCTTAAGTGCAGTTTAGTTGGTGAGAGCACATCACCAGCTACCCAGCAGGCTATACTCAAGAACAAACTTAGTGCTGGCAAGGTTCCTGGAAGAGCACAGGCTGCTATGCTCCTCCTTCTCTGAGTGCTTCCTACAGATCATTAGAAAACTGTGTAAATGAGGCTGGAGAATAATTTACCAACAACAAAGTCAAGAACTGTTGATCTCGACATAAACGCCTTTTCATTGCGCACCATAGTTTAAAACATCTAGCTATTGGTCAAATGTCTAGGAAGGTTAGGACCTATTTAGCTCCACTGCAGCCCTGAAAGGAAATGTACTCTATCAAAACATGTGTGTGCATTGCAGCAACCACTGGGGACACAATACATGCATTTTCAATACTGAGGATCAAACTCATTGCCTAATACACTCCAGGCAAGTGCTCTACTCTGAATTATATTTGCCAGCCCTGTTTTAACTTTGATTTTAAGAAAGGCTGTTGTTCAGTTGTACAGCACAGCCTTGAACTCGTCATCTTGCCACCTTAGCCTCTTAACTGAGATGACTCACTTGCACGACCATGCCCAGTGGTGTTAAATTTTTATGCCCTTTAGATATACTGTGCTATGTGTAATGATGTTTTTTTTTCTTCCCGGTGGCTAATGCAAACACACCTCAAGCAATCATAAATGCTTGGATTACCATCAGTCAAGACATCTTGAGCACATATAAATTTAAATGACTGCTGACTTCATTTCACTTAGGCTTAGAAACCTGGTACATCAGGAGTCAGGAAAATAAGATTTTTTTTGTCTCTGGAATTTTGTTGCAGTGTCTAAAAAAAATCTAAAATTAAAATATCATATGAGCATGTATGAAGGAATTACTGTGTGTCAAGTTCTTTGTATATGTGATGTTGTTTTATCTTTTCAAAAATCCAATGAATAGTCTCCTGTATGAGGACAAAGTACAGGCACAGGGTTCCCCAAGATGTCACAGCTAGTGAGGCCAGAGCTGGTTCTGCCAAGCAGTCTAACTGAAGAGCCCTTATCTTAGTGATTCTGCCCTACCACCTCAGGAGATCACAAGCCACCTTCCTTGTCACTTGTAGGTTCAGAAACACCTGCACATCCCATTGTGTTAGAGCATCACCAGCATCTTGTTCCTAAAGCTAAAGTGCCACCATTGTTTATTGTCTTTTGCGGAGCAATCATAATGGATTGGAGCTTAGCCCCATGACAGTGCAGCTCTCATCCTTAGGCAGTGACAGTCAGCCTGAAGGGATTGCGCATTTCTCCAGCCATTTACTCACTTGCTGGCTCAGTCAATAAACACCAGAGAGATGTACAATTTATAAAATGCTGAGAATATAGCAGTATTGAAGTAACCTGACATTCTAACATCTGACGTGTACCTGCTAATCATTGACATATCCTGTGGCAGAATTCCAGCCTGTTGCAATACCTGAAAAGGGTGGGAGTGGCTCGAGGGCAGGGGGAAAAATAGTAGAGAGGGTGTACCCTGCTGTAAAGAAAGCAGGGAAGTGGTCCTCAGTGCCCTTCCCTGCAGGCTGTTTCCAGCACTTCCTGGAACAGCCATCCAAGGCTTCCACCTACCCTGTTCCTGGATATTGTCATGCACCCCTTTGTGCATATAAGAAACAGGATGCTCCAGATGAGGAGGTCCATTTTACCTATTGTCAAAGAGACAATAACTAGCAGATTTAGTCACATGCTCTGGCTCTGACCCTTCATTACTAATTACTTGGCCAACACTGCCAAAACACATAGAAATCATGGCCAGAGAAGTAACTTGTTGAAAGTCACATAGTGATGTGGAGCCAATCAAACCGAAGTAGGCTGTTTCCAGAGCCTGAGCACTAATTACAGTCTTTTGCTGGCTAAATGGCTAATTGTAGGTGCTAGCTCTATGGACCTCATGCTTTGCATAGGGAAATAACAAACTGATTTTGCTAAGAGGGCTGTGCATTCAGAGCCTGCAAGAAAGTGTTGATGCAATACCTAGGGAAGGGAAACTACCAAGCTCTGTGACCCTCCTGACCTGAGACCAACATGAGAGGGAGAGGCATGGGCTTGAGCACAGGATGGACGCAGCATCCTCTCTCCCTAGGCTTCAGCATGCTGTTCATGGAGTCATTCTGATTATCCACTTTTCATAGGAAGAACAGCATCTTGAAAGTCTTCCAACTTCTAACCCCTGGACCAGAGAGATGGCTCCAGAGCCATTAAAGCAATAAGGCCCAACTTTGGAACTGCTTTTCCTCCAAAGCACATGTTTCCCCTCTGTGGGACATGATAACTGCACAGGGTAGGTGGGTCCCTCCTGAGAGCCTAGCACTGGAGACGGCAGTGAGTCCTGTCTGTTTCTTTTGCCAGAGGTATTCTATTAGTCTTGATTGTTTATGGGCTAGGTGAAAGCTCCCTTCATGGGCATCTGGCAAGGTAGAGGACTAACAAAAACCAACAGAAAGTACAGCATGCTGCTTCTGCTGTCTCCTGGCATTCAGAGCCTGCCATGCAGGCAATTCTTGGCATCATTTTTGGGCAGAGGCTGTCATTCTCTTGGCCAGGGTACCAGGAGCCGAGGCCTCTTTTCTGTTGCCATCTCAACTCATCTCTCTACCCCGCCACCATGTGTATGTGTGCATGTGCATGTGCGTGTGTGTGTGCGTGTGCATGTGCGTGTGTGTGTGTGTGTGTGTATGTGTATGTGTATACACATATATAAATACAGGTGGGTTTCTTGTATTTTTGCAGGTATCAAGCAAAACTCTCTATGGCAAGTGGTTTCCTGGCCTTTTCCAGCAGGAAACATCCTCTAGCCATAGATATTTCATGATATCCTCCCAGGGTCCCATGCTAAACCAAGCATCCTTTTAGTACTTGGTATAGAGATTCTTGATTTTGCCACCTGGACTCGGATTGTCCATCTCTCCTCGGCCTGGTGCTATTTTTTTCTACTGTTAGACTAACACCTCCCATCTTTTCCTTGGGCAAGGCCATGTTCATGAACCCTGAAGACTCCGCTTCCTACCCTCTAGACAGACCATACCATGGAGAGTTCTGCACTGAACTGTGGATGTGCAGGGCTTCACTCTAAAGCTGGGACTTGAATTACTGCCTTGTCTTACTTGTTTTTCTCCCCCTCTTGGTTCAGACCACTTTCTCTCTAGATAGAAAAAAAAGATTAAGATACATTGGCTGGGAGAGGACTATTCCATGTCTTGTCCCGCTTCCTCTCCAGTCTTCCAAGTCCCCCTGTTCTCTCTCTAGAATTTCCCTGAAGAGGCTGAATCTACTGTCCTTTACCAGAGTGAAAAGCAGGGAGTTCCCACTTAATAGCTGTTTATAGATGATTAAAGTGACAGGAAATCACTGTTATGATCCCGAAACACGCATTTCAACTTCAAGCTCTGTTGGGCTGGCTCGTTTTGAGTCAGGAGCTATCTCCATCCCTTTGGTATCTGTGCATTAGGATTTCAGCCAATTAGAAACCAATCCAGTTAGATCATGTCACCCTATCCCTCCGTTGCTGAACCAAGGGAATATGGCAGATCTTTACCTGCTTATGGTCTGTTGGAGGCTGTGCCAAATCAGCAGTTCAGATGTCACTTAGAATAATAAAATAACCAAATCAGTCATTTCACCCTGTCACACCACGCTGAACAGAGGGAATAAGGCAGATCTTGGAGGTCATTTTATGCAGCTGTTCTGTTTGAGGCTGGGCCAAATATGAAGTTCAAATGACACTTAGAACAACAAAATCATTGTCTCTTATCAGTGTAGGGAGCTAGCTGAGTGCAGAAATATGATTCCACCACGTGTCATGACTTCCTAGGGAACAAGCCACCATTTCCGCACCCTAGAAAGGTAACCAAGAACAGATCAAAGAAACAATTCCTTTAAAGTCCAAACTAGCAAATTAAAGAGTTTGCTGGTGTTACTTAAAGGAGTAGAGGCTACTCAAAGGCGGTATCACTGAAAAGCCCACCCTAGCATGGGCCGCATTGTATGAAAGCTACAATCCCCAAGCTCGCTACATGAATAGCAGGCAGCTTGTTTGCTGCTTACATAAACATGGGCAGGACCCTGCATATCTTACTAATTTCTGAAATTTCTTGAGACTTGTAAGGTGTTTACTTCCTGAGTCTCCTTAGTCTCTGCCCTTCTCCCTGGGGTGTGGGGAGGATGCTTCCACTTAGAACTTCCTGACTTGCATGTGGCCTCTCTCCAGGATGAAATGTTTCAACTCCAGGAAACTGCTTCACGACACCAAGTTGTCATCTTGTGTTGAGAAGATCCCACGCTTGCTTGAATTCTCAAGAACAGACATGACACAGGAAGGTTCAGTTTCAAGGCAATTTTAACCCCAGAATTGAAGAACTGTGTTCATAATTTTAAGTCACACTAGAATGTGTTTGGAATTTATGTAAAAAAATAAAACTGAATAAAATGGACTGGGTAACTTATAAATTGGTAGAAGTTACTTGGAAGTCAGATGTCTGATAAGGGTTTAATATCAATGATATATAAACCCTTACAAATCATCAAAAACTCAATTCAGTTAGAAGCAGTGAAAAGAATTCAATAGATATTTTTCCAAAGAAGATACATAAATGGTCACGAGAAACACAAAAATATGCTGATGATCATCAGTCATTAGGAAGATGTGAATCAAGACTACAGCAAGATGACACTTACACATTGGTGGCTGAAATAAGAAAGATAATACGAAATGTTAGAAAGGGTCAGAAAAAAATGTAAAACAGGGAGCCATTGTGGTTATCAGTTCAGCGGTTCCTCAAAAAAACAGATATAGGGAGCTAGGGAGATGGCTTATGCACATACACACACACACACACACACACACACACACACACACACAAAACACTGCCATATGATCTAGAAATCCCAGTCCTCAGTTTGTAGCTGAGAGAACTGGAAGTTAGGATTCAAACATTGTTATTCATATTTACCAATATTCATTGCAGCATTGCTGTGGCCAGAAGACAGAAACAACCCAGACATTAGGAGATGAATAACAACAATCAACATGTGGTAAAAAATGCAGAATGGACTATGATTCAGACACACAAGGAATGGAATTCTGGAGCACGGTATAATACAGATGACACTGTATGAAGTAAGCCAGACAACAAAAGACCAAACTGTATGATTCTAGTTCCATGAAGGAAATGAAATGCAGAGAGAATGTGCCACCGAGGCCACCAGCTTCTGAAAGGTATGGATATGTGCAGTTATTCCTTAGTAGATACAGAGAAGTGATGAGAAGATGTGGAAATATAGACATGTTCCTAATATCACTGACATATCCACTTAACAGGGACCAAGATGTCAAGTTTCATTAAATATATTCTGCTTACAAAAAAAAATTCATGGAAAAAAATACCATAAGAAAATAATAAATCTAGGGGCTGGAGAGATGGCTTAGAGGTTAGGGCACTGACTGCTCTTCCAGAGGACCCAGAGGACCTGAGTTCAAGTCCCAGCACCCACATGGTGGCTCACAGCCATCTATAATTCGGTCTGGGTGCCTTCTTCTGTCATGTAGGCAGAACACTGTATATATATTAAATAAATAAATCTTTAAAGAAAGAAAATAATAAATCTGAATAAATAATTGTAAATTTTTCTTGTATGATTCAACTAAACGTCAGTGTCAGAACTCAAGAGCTCACTTTCAGGCCAGGGCTTAATCCATCAGAGCAGCCAGCCTGATCTCTCAGTTTACAGGATTCCTCTGCCCTTCAGTTCTGGGTTACAGAATGTTACTAAGTATTTAGTGACTAAAGAAATGTGATGAGGGACAGTAAGAGGAAGAGACTTGTACATCTTGACGTCTGTCAGGCCCTGTCCTTTAACGTTATTTATGGCATACCAATTCATCCTTGTGTGCCCAAGGGTAGCCACTGAGGGGGGCTGGGTAAACTTGCCCTTGGTGTAGGAAGCAAGCAAGCAGCAGCTAGGTTGGAACTCAGATTTGCTGGACTCTAAGCTCTCTTGCTTTGTGCAGCTCCTGTTCACGTCTCTCTTCATTTCCTTGGAATACTGGCATTCCATATTGTCATCAGGAACCAGGTGTACCTTCAACAGAGGAGAGCTCCCTTGGAATCCCACGTCAAACAAGGCTATTCATCTTTCTGGTAGGAGCAAGGCTCAGACCACACTGCACCAGCTCTGCAGCTGGCAGAAGGGCCACCCTGGCACTGTCTGCAAGTGTGACAACTAGACGGTGCCAGACACAGGAAGCAAAAGGACACTGGGATCAGTGAGGCCAGGATTCAGGCAGCAGGTGACACTGCTTTATATAGGTCACCACATAGGACAGTGTTCAGGTCTGCCAACATTCAGGCCCAGCTCCGAATGTTAGCAGTATATTCCAAGCTCTTGTTAGTTCATTCTGGGGTGGGACATGATCAAGGGGGTCACAGAAGGCCCTAGGAAGCCAGACCCAGTCCTGCTCTGCTGTAGTAAGTATAGCTGAGTGGGAGGATGGGATAAGGAAAAGTGGAGGTGATGGAGACTTCCTCCAAAGACCAAGATCTGGCCTTGTGGGCTGCTGCCCAGCTAGGCTGCCCCAGATTTCTGCTCTCTGCTGCTTCTTTTGAGACCTAGTTGATGAATCTGCTCTTCCCTCTGAGAATGCAAAGCTTGTTCCTGCATTCATAAAAGCTTTATTATCTCTGCATTTGGGGAACCAGTGTGTTTCCAGATCAGCACGAGGAGCCGAGCAACTCGAAAAAATGAGTCGTTCCACAGAATGTTCAGGTCATTACGAAACAGTTCGCTCTGCCTTCATTTGCTTTGGCAGGTGCAGTCTTAATGCACCTTGCAGTCGACTGCCCATTAATGCCACTAAGGAGGATTTGCAAACTATTTAAAGTCGGCTCTCTTCCTCAGGCTCATCCCCTGTGGTGCAGGCCAGTTTCTGGGATGAGGCTGGATCAATAAACACACTCTTTCTGTCTGTTGAGACTTTCTGTCTTCCAATTAGAAGCAAGGAACAAAACATGCTGCTTTATTATAGAGACAGCAGTCAATTCTGGCTCGGTGTGGAGTAGGAAATGCTGATTTTTCAGATGTTTGTGTAACACAAACAACAAAGCGTCACTTGGAAAGCAACAGGATTTTTCTTAGCCAAACTACATACAAATGGGCTCTTCCAGTGTTGAAAGGAAGGTAGAAGTGAGCAGGAATTGAAGTCCTCAGGGACCATGGTATTAGCTCTCTCAGGCCTGAGTGTGTGCAAGCTGCAGCCTGGCAACCTGCCAGCCAGAGTCCTGACTGGAAATTATTAAAACCCTGGTTCTCCCATGTGAGGTATGAAATCCCTACTAGTTCTGAATCCTTTGCCTGTGGGAGACCAGGCACTGAGATACACACACCAAAATCAGGCAGCTGCCCACAAGCCTCTCCACTGCACGCTGAAGAAGCAGGGCTTGTGGGCTCTCCACACACGTGAACACCATACTCAAGCCTTACTTCTCAGAAGGCAATGCTTTGGACTCTTGAGGCTAAAAATCTTTCAGGTAGTATCTTGATCTAAGGCTGAAAGTTCATTCCTAACATCTGCACACTGCTAGGAAGGAGGGAGGGGAGGAGAAGGGGAGGACAGAGGAGCTGACAGTCAGGAGGACAGAGTTTTATTCAGAACCCTGCGCATTCTCAACTAATTACCACTTGCACCCACCCCCCTTTTTGGCTTGGAAACAATTCAAAACTAAAACCCCTTGAGGTTTTTTCCCCTTTGCAAGGGTCTGCAATGTGAAGGTCAAATAAGACAAATAGGAACAGACTTTTCACCAACATTACCCAAGTAAAACTGGGCCACCTAGACTGGAGGCTAGTGTCAGCACACACACACACACAGAGAGAGTGAGAGAGAGAGAGAGAGACAGAGACAGAGACAGAGAGACAGAGAGAGAGACAGACAGAGACAGAGACAGAGACAGAGACAGAGAGTGGGTTTAATCTCCAATGTTGAAAAAGAAATCATGAAACACATTGCACATATTTTACCAAATGCCTCATCAAAGATGACAGAGAGAATTTACACCACATAGCCTGACCAACATCTTCCTAGTGAGGATTCTCGATTTTAGATGTAGCTCTCTTTTTCTTGTTTCTGATCATGACCCTGGCAGTCTTCCTCTTTTAAGCCTCTGCCTCTAGCTTGGAATGTAGTTTTCTCCAGAGTAGACAAATCGAGTGCTTACTGTGCAAAGGAAACAGCTTTCCTTCTTTGAAGCTCTTCAGCACAACTTTTCTACTCATTGCCAGGGTACGTACAACAAAGAGCCCCAACAGCTGGGGTAGGAACAGCACAGTGTTGCCCTGCTGTCTCCTTTATGGGCAGCTGGCCGAATCAAATGGAGATAATGCAGAAAAGGGGCCCAATACAGAGGAAATATAAATGCAAATGGCAAGACGTGAGGGAAAAGAGTGATTAGTTCACACAAATTATCATCCCATCTCAGCTAAAAATGTTCTCTTAGAAGATGTGTCAAGATATGCCAAGGTTTTGGACCTCTAAAACACACTGAATTCTCAAGGCCATGAAGCACTAACTGAAAATCTCTGAGCCTCAGAGAAGAGAATTCACCGAATGATCAGACATAATTCCTTCCTCAACACCATTGCAAAGTTGTAATATTAGTGTGATTTCTGATGGGAGGAGGATGATCTGCATGAAATCAAATATTTTTCAAGCATGAGATTTGCCTGAAGGAACCGGTCCTTTAAGAGGGTGCCTGGATTCTACAAGAATCAGGGCCATAAAACACAGCAGCATCCTCCCAGCAGGTAGAGAAGGCCCTTTGGAATAGCTAGCTGATTACTGGCAGATCCCCATTGCCAAGGCAGACTTGCACTTTGTGTCTGCCTAGATTCCCAACTTCACTATGAGAGAAGCAGGTTTGCCTATGGATGCCCACTCTGGCCCCCTTGCACGTTTCAGATTGATCAGAAAAATCCCACAATTTCAGTGACTCTGGCAAGCTGCTCTCATGTAAAGGGCTGGAGATAAGAAACCTAAAGTGCCCACTGAGGATGCTTGCTGGTTTTCTTAGCTGGGCACCTTTTGTTCTAAATGACAAAATATCTAAAACTCAAACCAAAGTGTTCCACGCCTGGAAACAAATGAGAAAAAGATAGAGGTGCTTTTGGCTTCAATGTGGCCTCCTTGTTCACATTTCCTCTAGATTCTACACATAAGTCCTTCTCTTACTTAGAAGGCCTCATGAAAGCCCTCAGCCATTGCTGCTTCCACAGCCCAGCAGAGTCAGGGGCTACGTCCCTGCTCCCAGAAGGCTCTGTGGCTCATGAGGAAGTAAGGCATGTAGATAGGGAGAAAGATGATGACCGCGTAGCAGTGAAGGCTGTTGATGCTATACAAGGATTCAGACTCATTATCACCTCTCCCCGCAGTGCCCCGGGGCGTGACTGAGTCCTCTTTGCCTGAGACTGCATGGCAGAACTGAGCTCAAACATGAAAAGGGCGGTGAGCCAGACCATCACACAAGGGTTGGGGAGCATGTAGTGCCGCACAAGCTTTTCTTAAGGATGATTTGACAAGAGTGTTAGGAAGCTCCAAAAGCAATTCTAACAGGAGATAATCTAATAGATAATCTAATACAAGGGTGTTGATAATCATGATGTAAGTCATGGAAGAGTTTGAAAATTGATTAATGGGGATTTCTCTGTCATCTTTAAGACCAATGTACATATTTACTCATGTGCAAAGAGTCTTCCTTTGATGTCTTAAAGGAAAATAAGCAGACTACCAGCTACTTGTATCATAAGATCCAACTGTGTGGCCCGTGTGCCATCTGTACAGATATTTATGCGATGTAGATTTTCCAACAGTCTCCAGCTCTAGAAAAAATTACAAGCGATTCTTTCCTTCTCTTTCTTTCTTTTTTTTCAGTTTTAATTACTGTAAAATACATGTAACATAAAATTTACTGTTAGCCACTTTAGGTACTTGGTCCTGTAGTACTTTTTATATCAACACTGCTGTGCACATAACCCCCAGAACCGTTTCATCTTGAAAAGCTGGAACTCTCAATACTCACTCAACTAGTCCCTATCGTCTGACCAGTCTCCAGTGAGCACCTGCCTTGTGATGCCCATGCTGTGTCCTTCACACACCTGGAATCAGGCAGCCTATCTTTAGTAACTGAATTAGCATGTCTTCAAGGAAGCAGCATGAATCATAGCTTCCTTATTATGTGCACATGTGTGCAAGTGTGTGTGTGTGTGTGTGTGTGTGTGTATGTCTGAGTGTGTGTGTCTGAGTATGTGTTTGTATGTATGTCTGGGTGTATTTGTCTCTGTATATGTGTGTGTGTCTGTGCCTCTGTCTATATGTGTGTGTGTGTGTGTGTGTGTGTGTGTGTGTGTGTACACACATATATATATACACACACAAGTGTGCATGTGGAGGGTATAGGACCACCTTGGACAAGGATGGGTGTTAGTCCTCAAATACTACCTACCATATTTTTGAGGCAGGGTCTCCCCCTGGTCTGGAATTTGCCTAATAGTCCAGCTGTTTGGCCAGAAATCTCCAGTAAGCAACCCCCCTCTCTCTCCCCAGTGCTGGGATTGCAAGTACTTCATAGTGGGGTTTATAAAGTTCAACATCTGGGCCAGAGCTGGTCAATGCATCAGGAGGAGGACTGGCTGCTGTGTAGTTCTTTGGGGACGTAGGAACAGTCCTGCCTGCTCTGGAAACTTTTCAGAGACCTCTCCCCATGTTTTACTCTTCCATCTTCTTCTCCTTGAATTAAACTTTTCTTGCTTTTATGTTGCTATTTCATCCCAAGGGCCTCTAAGAAAATATTCTTGGCTTCCTTGGCTGGGTCAGCTCTGCCCCTATTATGGGTGGTTCTGACAAAACAAAGCTTCCTTCCTATCAGTAAAGTTTCTACCTGTCCCTTTGTCTCTGCCTTAGCTACCTGGCTGTATGTAACACAGAGTAAATGCTCAGAGGATATGTTTACAAATGGATGGATGATGTCTTGTGGAAATAAAATCCATCCTAATTCTCTAGGTGGGGACTGGACAGCCTGTGCTGGTTCACACCCCTCTTCCTGGCTTCCTCAGCCTCTATTCAAACACTCACCTCTACACTCTTCACCTTGGCCTTCTCTCAGGCCCTCATGCTTGCAGGTGGAGCCTGAAGGAAAAGTGGAGAAGGAAAACAGAAGCCCTGCAAAAAAGCATAAAGAAATGTTCATCTGAAACTGCACAGTTCATTCTGGGGGCTCAGCAGGCATGTGGCATTTGAAGGAATCACCCCTGAGCCTCCAGGGTATATTCAAATGGCCAAGAACACATGTTGTCCCAACAGGGACACATCTGCAGGCCACCAATGAGCACAAGGAACTCCTTGGCAAGTGTTCTCATTTCTCAAGAGAACATCCAAGAATTTCCACCTATGAGCGGGTTCTTGCTTCTCTTTGGTTCTGGGGCAATTCTGTCTGAGAATTTCTAAAACCTGATTTAGGGATGGGAGCTGAAATCATTCCCAGGAAGTCTTCTGAGGTATGCCTCCTTACTTCGTCTAGCTCAGGATTCCACCTGCCTCAGCCATGAGCGCCTTCAGTTTGTTCTTAGTTTATCATGAAGTTAATATGTCTGTGTCTCCTACATTTGAGGACTGACCATATGCTTTATTGTATAAAAGAAGATAATATTGTTGATGATTTTAATATTTTAACATGTAAAAGTTACTAAAGGGAGGATCTATAAACTTTTTTATGTGACTTTGAAATTTAAACACCAACCAGAAACTATTTCATTCAACCCACTGACAGTGTCCTAAATAAGAAAGCTATAGTTGAGAATTTGACTACATCGAACACTTGTCTTTTTGATTCCTCAGGCTTATCATTAGATAATGTGTACTATTGTCACCCCTATTTCACAGATGAGGAAACTGAGGGACAAAGAGGTGAGGAAATTTGCCCAGGTTTATGCAGCCTGTAATCATCAAAGCAGTATTAAAAATGCAATATCAATGTTCAAATTCTTTTTTTTTTTTTTTTGGTTTTTCGAGACAGGGTTTCTCTGTGTAGCTTTGCGCCTTTCCTGGAACTCGCTTTGGAGACCAGGCTGGCCTCAAACTCACAGAGATCCGCCTGGCTCTGCCTCCCGAGTGCTGGGATTAAAGGCGTGCGCCACCACCGCCCGGCTCATCAATGTTCAAATTCTTATCATCTTCTACTCCTCTCAGCCAGTTACCATCTCTTTGGAATAAATCAGTGTTGAGTGCTTACATGGCTTGGGTCCTTGACTAAGAGTGGTGAGGTAAGGAAGAAAGGACAGACACTAAAGACACATGGACACAGAACCACTGCAGTCAGGTGGGCTGTGTGTACTCTGATGGAGTGATACAAACCATACCCAACCTGGAACTTGAGTTTGTTTATTATGTGCAGCATAGGGGAGTAGTTAGCTACCCTCATGGGAGGTCTTTGTGAGCAGCAGTCTCAGGCTGTACACAGGAGCAAGAAGCTGTAGTTGCTGGTTTTTGCGCACACTGATCAATTGTTAGTGGATACTTCTACTTGCACACACTGCCAACATCAGCACTTGACCAGAAGAAGGTTTTGCCATCCCTCTAAGCCTCCTGAAGTCTTTGCCATTCCCATGGGTTTGGGGCTTCAAACAATATGCATTCGCTCAGGACTTCATCTGCTCTTTACACAACCAGTTGAGGCTTCCTCAGTTCCCCACAAATCAGCCTTCCTCCTCCCTGGTGTTCTGTGCCTCAAACTCTCCTCTCACTAACCTTTGCCCCTGCACTGGTCACTTGGCTTTGTGTTTGCCTCTTTGCATCTTGGTTGCTCTCCTCTAACTCTACCTCAAGCACTGTTCATCGGGTAACTTCCTTGATGGAAGGCCTTGGGTTACCCATAGTTGTTCCTCCAGCATCTCTCTCTCTCTCTCTCTCTCTCTCTCTCTCTCTCTCTCTCTCTC
>CABHPR010138926.1:6732-45777 GCA_902168415.1 Peromyscus melanophrys | reverse complement strand
AGAGAGAGAGAGAGAGAGAGAGAGAGAGAGAGAGAGAGAGAGAGACTTGGAATTCAAAACAACTCATTAAACAAAATAGGGACCACAATTTTTTTGTTACTTTACCAAAAGGTCAAGAGTTCTGGTAGCAGCATTAACTTAGTTCTAGGCTTGGAGATTTGAATAAGTTATTTTCCTGAGTTATGTCCAGGAAGCCCACGAGATATACAGATGTGAGCTGTGCTCCCTAAAGAGGGAAGCTTGGGAAACCCAGGACGTGGAGTTGACCAAAAAGAGGATCCTCCTGGTAAAACCACAAATAATAGAAGGCTAGCACTTGAAAATGACAGAGCAAACAAACGCCTATTCATCAGAGCTTGTAAGCAGAGCTGATCTCCAGGAGAAGACATAGAAGCCAAGGTAATCTATGAAGACCGTAGACTGTGGGGACCTTTTAGCACTGAAAGGCTGGGAGCTGGAACTGAGCCCTCAACAAAAGCACCTCAGTCTTTTTTTCTTTTTCTTTTGTATGAGAGGAAGGCTAGAAAAAAATTCATCTGCTGACTCAGATAGTGATCACATAAAACTCACATCTATTTGAAAGTACAGGTAAAGAGACACCTTGCAGAATCATATCAAAACCCACCACTGTGATCAGGTCCAAATTAACATGTGGCATGGAAACCTCAACATAGAAATCAACATGAAACCAAGCAAAGGAAATTATAAGAGAATGGAATATCCTCTATGGATACTTCTGCAATATAAGACATAAAAGATTCGCAAAATCCTGTCTCCATCCTAGTCCCAACCCCAATGACAAGACTATCCCTTTTAATGAAATGATCTATACCAGCCTACAAAGTACCACCATTGAAAAGCCAGTGATGTAACAGAGAAAATAGTTAGCATCTCAAGAACTATAAATATTCTTACTGAAACTATGAAATAAATGTGTTCAAATTGTCAAAGATAAGGAGATCATAAAAGCTCTAGAAAATGATTAGGACATTATTTTTAAAAGATGATGATATATAAGAGAACTCAGTATAATATTGACAACAGAATATGTAATTATACACTTATGACTTCTGTCAGTAGGTTGAACAAAACACATTAGATACATTTACAAAAGAAGTTGGGGTCAGCTAGCTGGATTTGAAGAAAGCACCCACAATGCAATGCACCTCTAGAGCAGTCAGGAGAACAAGGGAAGAGGCTGACAAGCTCAACTCTACATTCCATCAGTGCTCTACAAGGGAATCCAGGAAGAGCAGTTTTCAACAGGTAAAGCTAGAGTGAATACACACATTCAAAGTGTGAATACATGGTGAGATCAATTCAAACCTGGATAGATAATTTTTTTTGCTTGGTTGACTTTTTTTTTCTTTCGAGACAGGGTTTCTCTGTGCAGTTTTGTTGCCTGTCCTGGATCTCCCTCTGTAGATCAGGCTGACCTCGAACTCACACAGATCCTCCTGGCTCTGCCTCCCGAGTGCTGGCATGTGCCACCACCGCCCGGTAGCTGGGTTGGCTTTTTAAAAAATTATTGTAAGAAATTCTTTTCTGCAGTTGACTGAGTCTCTAGGTAAACCCCAAGTTTGTTTCTACAGTGGTGACCCTCTTTCTTGAGAACATCATGACCCTGAAGGTTGGGACCCCAAGGGAAGGAAAATCAACTTCAGCCAATCTGTAGGCACCAAAATCATACTCAGGAAGGCACAACCTCAACACCAATTTGTGTTTGAAGTGCTGTTCAGGGCAGTGTGCTATAAAATGCAAACCTCTATACAGCATCAGCAATGTGGCATTGCCAGTGGTTTAACAACTAGTAATTATTAGCATGCTTGCTGTTCTGCTAAGTGTGCTATAAGCCTGTTCCCATTTAATCTTTATAATAATCTTTTAATACGTGTGCGTGTATTTAAATGTGTATATTAAATATTAATGATTAAATGGAGACAGAAAATGGAAATATTTTGCCCAGGGTCTAAGAGAATATTGGAATAGGAATAGAGATGACTATTCAACATGCAGAATTCTAAAGAAAATAGACTAAGACACTGTGTAATGCAAGCATGCAGAACTCATTGGGAACAGGGACACTTCCTGGACACCCATGCACTACCTTTGAACACTGCACTCTGAATCAAGAAGGGTATCTAGTGAAGGTTGGTCTTGCTAATAGCCAGTGACCTGGACTTGGGGGTCAGAGTGGACTTCTGGGAGCCGAGGATAGAGCCCTTCAAAGGAGAGAACAAAGGAGTTCCTCAGTTAGGACAGTTGTATGGCTGGTACAAACATATTAGCAATCTGATTTGAGAGGTTCATAAATATTGTTCGGCAATGAAAGGAAAAGACAGCTTGTTTATTTTGAGCACGAAATGCATCACATTCATTTTTTTAAAATGTCAGGCATATGTATGTAAGATGTGCCTGTTCCTCTAGCAATATGTTTTTCAAATACAATATGGAATTAAAAATAAATTGCTAATGGAGCTACAAGTGAATGAATCAGAAACAGTCAGGAAAATCGACGACACGGAAGCTCAGCGAGCTTTAATCCCCTCAGTAGAGTCCAGCAGTTCTACACGAGCCCACGTGGGCTCCTCGGCGCAGGTGACAGCGGGCACTTGTTTTTTCAATATTCTCTCTCCACACATACAATAAGGACCATTTTGAAGTTAGTACTTTCGGCAAGCCTCCTATTTTTCACTGCAGAAAAACCCAATTTATTCTTTGTTCAAAGTGAAAGTGGAATCGCAGCCATCTCGGAGAGAACTGATGAAAACATTGGGAAAACTTTCAGATGAAAGAGATCAAATTGTTTTCCAAGAATAAATAAATAAATAAATAAATAAATAAATAAATAAATAAATAAATAAATAAATAAATACATTCCATCTTATTTCTCTAACACAGGCTTGGAGAAAACCGAGTGGGGGCTGGGTGACGAGAGGCCTCTGACATTTTTTCTTAGAGCAGATAAACCTTTCAAAACAGCACGTCCGCATTTTAATCATCGTGCTGGGTTGTCTGAAGCCAAGTATTTAACTTCCAGCTTGATTTTCATTTCTTCCGTCATTCCATAATGCTGGTTCCTGTGCTGACAGAAACATATTTCTGGCCGTTGAAAAAGCCCTCAGGCATTCAAGGCCACCTTCCGGTTGCCTTTGTGGGGGTAACATAATCAATGTTTTTAAAGTTCTTTCTTTTTGTGTGAGTTGCCCACATGCTTGGGTGAGGATTGTATTTTAAACTCCACTGAAAGTAATTGAATTAGTTTGCCCTTACATTTCTGGTCAATACCCCCTGTCTGTGGATTCGGGCTTCCCACTGGAGACTCTGCTTTCCTAATGTGGCTTTGAGATGTGTACTAGGATGGAAGGGCAACAAATTACCATTTTGGAGGGAAATGGAAGTAGACAAAAATTTAAATGCCATTCTTAAGGTTTCTCTTCAACTTAAATTTCTAAAGAAATGTCAAGGGCTCTGTACCCATTCCCAGTTATCATATTTCAATATTTCTCAGTTCACCATGACCTCTGCTTCCTTTCCAAGAAAGGTTTTTACTATACAGTGCTCAGAATTTTTACTTTTCATTACCAGCATATGATTACAGCCCAGAACTGCAGGCTGATGAGGGAGGAGGTAGAGGGCTCCTCTGGTACCCAGTGTATTTCTGTTGTCCTTTCATGAAGTCACTGGAGCTGGCAGAAGCAGGGATAAAGCAGAGCTCAGCTCTACATGATTGAGGCAACCAGTCCATGACCTAAAAGCCACCAGGATGTGATCAGTTCACATGCCAAACCATGGCACGTGTGATGCAACTCTCAAGCAGACATTACAATCAACCTCTAGACTGTTCTCCAACGAGTAGAGACTGGACCCCAATGCACCTCTGTTGAGCTCTCTGCAATTCTGTCCAGGAAGATTCAGGGAGCTCAGTCTTCTCCATGATTCAGCTCTCCTATACTCTGTTTTCACCTTAAAAGGTATCTACAGATTTATAGTGGGAAAATTTCTTGGATGAAAGGGAAAAAGTTTCTGGGACAGTACTTCTGCTTTGCTGTCGGCAAGCTATGCCTCCCTTGGCCAAATCAGGTGCCTTTTTCTCAGCTTTGTTTTTGTTTGTTTGTTTTTTGTTGTTTTGTTTTTTTTAAACCAGGAACAAGTAGTTTGGACTTGATCAGAAGATGTCCATCATGACTCAAGAGCACCCGTAGAAGCCACAGTAATTTTAAGGCCTTGAGCCCATGATACTTATTGTTTAAATATTGACTGATTAACACCATAACTAGTTTTCCAAAGTAGATGGAAGCAACTGCAGAGAATGAAATACATCTTTCCCTAAAGATCGCTGTAAAATTGGTAGTATTTTTTCATTATTTTCTCAACAGATACACAAAATAAAATGGTATTCTTCATCACTTCATGTCTCAACATCTTCATCTCCTAAAATCATAAACAAAACCACCAAGTCTATGTCATGAGATGTTTGTGAAAAGCAGTTGAGAAGTGTAAGAAGGGGATGTGCTTAGGCCCTGAATAGCCCTGAGGTCAGGTTCCGCAAGGCAAACATAGGTGCAAGACATACCAGGATAAAGACAGAGAAAAGTGTTATCAGCCTAGGCACTTACTCTACCTTCTCTCTAGGATAAGGAGGCTAATGAGGAGGGCATGGCTTCTTCAAACACTCTTAAACTTAAGTGCCCAGGTAGTTTGGAGACATAGTTCGAAAGTAGGTGCAATGACTTACAAACATCCCAGCATTTTCTTAACTCCACAAGGACTATAGTTTTATTTCTGCCATCCTGTGGGCACATCACTTTCAGCTGGCTTCCATATTATTGGCTTCATAAAGTTAAATTTTAATCTAATTTTAGTGAGTGTTTTGCATCTTTCTCAGTCTACATCTTTTTTAAAAAGAAGCACATGCCGGGCGGTGATGGTACAGGCCTTTAATCCCAGCACTCAGGAGGCAGAGGCAGGCGGATTTCTGTGAGTTCGAGGCCAGCCTGGTCCAGGAAAGGCACAAAGCTACACAGAGAAACCCTGTTTCAAAAAACCAAAAAAAAAAAAAAAAAAAAGAAGCACATATGAGGATTTGTACTCTATTGTTAGTGAGGGTTTCATGTTTTAAATTGATTTTACATTTTTTGTTTTTGTGCATGCATGTGCATGGTGTGTGTGTGTGTGTGTGTGTGTGTGTACTGGCCTTGGTGCATATGTGGAGGCCAGAGGACAACTTGCAGAAATTGCTTCTCTCCTTCCATCATGTGGGTCCTGGGAATCCAATTCAGGGCATCCAGCATAGAAGCAATTGCTTACACTTGCGGAGTCCCAAAGTTTCCACATTTTAAAAGGTTGTAAACCATAGGGACAAAGAGACCTCTTCTTCTAGTTCTACAGTATAACTGTAAAGCTAGGTATAGACTTTATACATAGGATAATCCCTAAGAGATAAGAGAACAGAAGTGTCCTGGTCCTGAGGAAGCTGTGCCTCTTTAAGATCTGTTATCACTAATCTTCATGTTTAGAGGACACATAGAGTGAGCAAAAGTGAGCATACAAGGCCATGACAGTCAGAGTAGAAATAGTCAGAGCCATCTTGTCCATGAAGCCAAGGCCCACCAGGTTTCAGCATCATCTATGGTTGTCAATCCCCTTATATTGCTTCTAGGATCCATTACTCCCTTCTTGTCCAAGCTCAGGCCCTAGGCCATCATCATTCACCTTTCCAAGTCACTCTCCATTTTACAGTCAAACAAAACAAAACATGTTTATGTAACATGTGCTTAATTTCAAATTCATTGTAATCCTCCAAGCGCTGTGATATGTTCAGCAGTCTCCACACCATGTATAGGAGTTCTGTCAGACCTCATCCATGTGTCATGGCTCATCTCTCTTCCTGGCTTGCTATGTTTTACTACACTGGACACACCAAGATCTCTCCTACCTGTGGAGATATTTTGTAGGACTACCCTCTGCCTGTAGCAACCTCTCCATCCACTGCTCCATGCCATCTCCTCAGATATCTCTTCTCACCTCTCTAGAGAAATCAGCTTCTCTCTCACTCCTCTGTGTGATTCCTTCAGACAGTGATTACGATTGGTGAAATTATTAAGGCCATTCCATGTAGTTAAAAGGGAGGTTTATTAGTGGCGTAACTTACAAATGAAGGGATAGGTAGGTTACAGGGTCTGGGGGAGGTGTGTCGCAGTCCGGCGGTGTTCTCTGGAGAACTCTGCTTGGTCTACCTCCACCGTCCAGGGTCCAGGAACAGAAAGAGCAGCGCATCTGGATCTCGGGTCTTCAGGGCCCTCTCTTGGCCCCGCCTTGTAGGTGTGACAATTACCGAAGCCTCAGTGGGAGTTGGAACCACTGATTATTTCCTTCACACTGATTTGCTTCTGCACATTAGAAGCAGGGGCTCTTATCACTGTGTTATCTCCATAACCCAGTAACAGCCTAATATCCAGAAAGCTCACAAGAAACACCTGGCAGCTCAATAGACTGGGATAAATTATTAATAGTATACTCTTTATTTCTATGGATAAATAAATTTGATGTTGGTTTTCAAACGGCTATGCTACCTTTCCCCTTGAAGAGGCTCTAAGTACCACATTGCCCAGACAGTGGCCAAAGGTATTTCCACTATCACAGAAGGGCCTGTGGAGTAGTGGCACTGTGGACACAGCTCCTCCAGGAAGAACTGACATAAGGGCCTGGCTTGATTGCCTCCTACTTCTAACACACACTGTTTCTTCCTTGAGTTTGTATGTGGTTATTCTCCAGCACGAAGCAATTTTCTGTGAAGTCCTCAGTGAGCTTGGCTTACCTGATGTGAAAATGTGATTGACATAGGGAGTGAGCTTCCCACTGAGAAATTTGAAAAACAGGAGGCGCTCCATTCAACAGAGTTCTTTTCACTCCAGCAACAAAAGCCTTGTGGGAAATGCTAATCTTTTATTACTAGACTATTGTTTAATATTTATCCAGCACCAGAAACTATGCTGAGGGTACACACTGGAGCTCATGTTGGGCTGCCTTTGGGGACTTTCCATTTAATTAGACAGATGGGGAAAAGTCTCCATGTGTGGTTCCCAATCACATTTATGAATAATAAGCTGAATGTCAGTTTCTGGAAGGATGTCCTCCTGACAGAAAGAGACAGCGTATGGTATGTCCTATTGTGCTACTCAACGAGCCCCTGGCACCTCTGGGGCAACCAGACTCACATGTTGCTTGTCTGCTACCATCTCTGGTGTGAAACTGCTTTAGGGAGTAGGATTTCTACGCTTGCTGAGAGACCCTCTTGCCCTGGGACCTTTCTCCTCTCCTTTAGGGGATGTAAACACTCCTTATACTTTGAGAACATGTCTGATTCAATTTTGTTTTGCTCCTTTCCCTTACAGTGGAGTATATCTATCACAGTCCATATACTAACCCTGTCTGGATATCAACTGGTCAACCTTGGAGGAACTATGGGTTCTGCTTTGTTAAGAGTGAGAGATGCTGCTAAAACCATAAGAAACAGAGGCCACAATTCAGCCTGGTATGCTCTGTGCATCATTTTGTCATCTTTAGAGCCTTTAAACGTCTTTCTGTACCTTTTCTCCAAAAAGCTTGTTCAGTGCATCTACCATAGGCCATGGGCCTTTTCCATTTTAAGAGCTTACTGTAACCAAATGCATATACTGTATAGTCCATGCAACATGGGCACACACACGTACATATTCACACACACTTGAGCTTTACTGACATGTGGGGAGTTGTATATCCATCCCCACAACCTGACTTTGGAACAATTTCTATTACCACACAAAGACGTAGGTGCCACTTGTGGACAGTCCTCGTCTCCACGGCAACCTTAGTTAAGACTGAGATGTTGACCCTTGCTGAGATCTTGGAACTGACCTGTCTCCATGGATTTGTCTCTTTAGGATGTTCTACATAGAGGGAATCCTATCACACATGTCATGTCCTTGGTGTGTGGCTTCCTTCACTGAGTGACTTTATCCACCCTGCAGTATAGATCAATACTCTGGTGCTTTTTGTTACACAGCCTCACACCACTGCCTGGACCAGTTCACATTCCTTTCATACAAAAATGCCAATCACATCAAGGTTCTCACTAAGAACCTTTCTGTATTTTATTTATTTGTAGGAATCTCAGCTATTTTGTGTCTGTAGTGGAGGTGTGTGTGTGTGTGCAGATGTGCATGTGGAGGTCAACACCTTTTTTGTTTGTTTAATTTAGAGGCTGGGTCTCTCATTTGGTCTGGAAGTTACCAATTAGGCTAGACTGGCTGGCCAGCAAGACTGTGGGATCTACCTGTCCCTGCCACCCCAGCACTGGGATTACAAACCCGGCATTTCTTCTGCTGAGCCTAGATCACAAGTTCTCATATTTGTGCTGCACTTTACTGACTGAACAGTATCCCTGACCCAGAATCTTTTTGGATAATATTTTCTTCAAGTTTCTGCATCTTACAGGACAAGCTCTCCTCTTACACTAAGTCTACCATTGGGCATCCTTTGCCATCACTTAGCAGCAAACACAGCTATTTTTGTCCAGTGTTTGCTGATGCATGACAAGTTTTTCTTGGGAGGGATTATCAGGCTGACCCCAGACTGGAATGATCACTGTCAATCTTAATAATGTCGGTCTCAATAAATGACCTCTTTAACCACAAACAGCAGTGAGACTGACATCATTGAAGTGTTTGGGTGGCAGTGACAGAATAAAGGACGGCCCTTTGTCTGCAGGGATATGAAATATGGGTGATGATATGGGTTATTTGTCATTACTAGGCTACACATTGCCCCAGGGCTCCTGTTTTGGGTCAGCAGGCTTGTCAGGCATTCAGCCAGATTGGGCAGATTGGGCACATCACCTGGATCAGTCATTCAACCTCTCAAAACACACCTGATTGTCAGGAAAATGGGCATGGCCTGAGGAGCATAAGAGTCACACAGGGCAGTGCTTCACCACCTTAACACCCCAGACTTCTGTATATGCTGATCCTTAAAGCAAGCAGCCCACAGACACTGAGCTTTCCACCATAGCTGTGGTGGCAACTTGAGGACTCACTAAGGAGGATGAAGAGAGCCACCAGTCAGGCCTGGATGCCCAGTTCTGTCCCACTGTCCTCATTACCACCCCCGAGTCCTCAGTCATTACTGGCCTGGGTCTCCCCGGTCACTCTATGCTCCACCAATCAGCGCAGTAGTGTGATTAGAGAAGGGAGCTACACCAGTAGCCCAGGCTCCCACACACTGACAGCTGTTCAGCAGAACTACAAAATTCTGCATGCTCACTGGTGTAGCATGAATCTTAAAAGTTCTTATTAATAAAATCAAACTTGAGCCAGGTATTGGGGTGAACACTGGAAGGTCAGAGAGACAGAATAAGCCACAGCTATCTCACCTCGCCGGATACTCAGCTGGTCTTGCTTCCTCAGACTGGAAGCCTCTATGTCCTCATATCCAAATGACTCTCAGCTGAACTGCTGCTAGAAGCCTGAATGCTTAACCAGCCACATGCTTCTCCAGGCCAAAGGCTTCTCCAGGCCAAAGGTCTCTAGTTTCTGGTCCTCACACCTTATATACCTTTCTGCTTTCTACCACCACTCCCTGGGATTGAAGGCATGCTTTCTGGGATTAAAGGTGTATATCACCGTGCCTGGCCGTTTCCAGTGTGGCCTTGAACTCACAGAGATCCAGAGGGATTTCTGTCTCTGGAATGCTAGGATTAAAGGCGTGTGCTACCACTGCCTATCCTCATGTTTAATATTGTAGCTGTTCTGTTTCTGACCCCAGATAAGTTTATTAGCGTGCACAATATTTTGGGGAACACAATACCCCCACACACTGGGATCCCCAAACTGTCCTATCAAGCATGAATACAAAGCTTCCTGAGGAGTCTCTCAGCTGCATATCTCCTATCATGCCAAGGTCCTACTTTCCCCAGCAATGCCTCCAGGGCTTTGAGCCCTTCCCAGTCAAGGATCTGCGGGAGGTTCTAACCCATTGCAAGGAAAGTACTGCATCACCTTTGCCTTCCCTGGATGCTCTGCAAAGCCACTCACATCTTTTGTGTCTGTTCCCAGTACAAATAGGAAGCAGGAGGTCCACTGACTTATCTCTGGTAATGGACTCCAAGGAACCTTGCAGGTCTGAAAGCTGCTGTTCTTATAGCAGCTGGTATTTACTCTCTGGCTTGCTACTTACCTTTTCCACAGTAAAGGACTTCAGGTGATTGCTAATAATTGTCACATTTAAGTGGCTCAACCAGCTCACTGAGTCCTAGAGACACACTTAATGTCATATGATGTCACCCCCACTCAAGGATATCCTGAACACTGGGCATATCTCCAAAATGTAATGCTCTGCCCCTCCTCCTGCTTTCATTGCTACCAAAAAAAAAAAAAAAATGTGACCTTGTAGGACTTAACTTGATGGGTTTCTGTCACTGCTGACTTCTGTAGCATTGGAGTTCTGTCCCCTGCAGGTGTCTGGGGACTGTCTGAATGGTGTCAGGCTTCTGATGCTCACCATCATGATTATGGATGTGACCTCATGCCACCTTGAATTAGCCAGAACAGGCACCAAGCAGCTGGCCCTGTGGGAATGTCACGAACCAGCTTCGTTCCCTGTTTCTGCCTGTGGCCTTTGCAGCCTTCTATGGATTGTGAAAAGCTGCACATTGGAGACCAGCCCCTTTGCCGGCTGCCTTCACACTCTCAGGCCCCTTCTACCATGGCTACTTTAAGGCTGCTGGTGAGTGTCTCTGAGGCTGTCTTTTGAAAAGTTCTGTGCCCAACTTGCTTGACCTGACACTGAAGCCACCTTCTGACACTAAAGGCAAGCTCAGCTCTAGTCACCTTCCCAGCTGCTAGGCCACCCTCTACTGCAGCAGCTCCTTACTTTTAACAGCTTGTTTAATGTCTCTGGAATAAGATGTTGACCTCCAGAGGAAATACAGTGCTGAAAACAGCATAGGGAGCTAAAAATAAACACCCACTGCAGAAAGGACCAGACATGCTGTACAACCAGACTACCTGGCTGCCCTCCAGCCCTGACTGTGTTAGAGACCCAGTTCTTTTCTATTTGGAGACAGGGAAGCATTTGCATACAGACCGCAGCAATGAATGGGGGCTAGAAACCATTTTTAAACTGTCCATCAGCTGGGCAATAGCAGGCAGAAATTGTTCTTTCTAGAAAGATCCAGACTCTGTAAGTGGACTCCTTGAACACAGTCCATGACAAGGAAAAATAATCTTATTCTCAAAATACATAGTAGTATGTAACTTTTAAAAAGTTAAATCTTTGGGGATGTCTCATTGTGATTTAATTAATTCAGTTTTTTTCTGTGAGAAAGCTTTGAAACCAGCCCACACCTGTGTCTGAGTGCATGAATGGAGTTACTAAAGAAAGGGTAAGAATAGTGGATGGCAATGTCCAACATCCCTCACTGCATGCTGCTCAATCCTGATCCTGGCTTCTGCCTTTGAGACATACACTGTATACTTAGTCATCTCTTAACAGATATGTGTTGGCTGTCTGCTTCTCATAAGAGTCTCACAAGGTTGTTTTCAAAAGAAAGAAAGTGAGATTTGGAGGAGAAAGGGTTTGGGGGCCAGTATCAGAGCAGTTGTACCATCCCATGCCTGGTCAGTTCTGAAATGGCTGTGCTCAGAGCTGGAAGGCTGTAATAAATAAGGAATAGAACACCGCTGTGGACCAAAGCTTATTCTTCATAAGAATATATCCACTGCTACCTCCTTCAAATTTTCTCAGCCAAGCATTGGCCGGGGGAGGGAAGATAGTAGATCCTGAGCACCCTTTCCAAGATGGCCACCTGAGTTGAGTCAATGTTAATACAATATGAGGTGAGGCCAGCCTGCGTCCACATTCACCTGGTCACACTCTATAGTGTTTTTCAGGTACATCATGGCTCACAGGATTCTGGGAAGGAGAACTGATGCTGCAGTTCCTATGCCCAAGATGGGCTGATAAAGGGATTTCGATGTTATAAAAAGTAAGTTACCTACTGGCATGCAGAGTTTCCAGTCTAACCACCAACTGGAAAGACAAGGGCTGGCTCTAACCTGAAAGGAAAATGGAGTGACTCTCCTCCCTGCACCCAATTTCACACTTTCCTTGCAATTTCCACCCTGAAAAACGGACTAATTCTGAGGCACTTTCGGCTGTGATTAGCATTTCTCTCTGTGGTGCTGTCAGGAGTGTTGAGCACCTATCAGGGCAGTTAATTAGAACAGCACAGCGGCTCTAACCTTCACAGTGATCTGTGCTTCCAGAGGCTGACCCCTTTCCCAGTTATCGCATACAGGTTAGCAATGCTCAGGGCAGGCCCAGAATGGACAGACCAGCGAATCAAACCAGAGAGCACTGAAGAGGTCAGAGCAGAGCATCTGCACGGCACAGAAGGGCAGGCCTGATCCAAACCCTCTGGCTTTAGTGACTGACCTACAATTACTAAACAGTTCTCCCCACTGTTACCTCAGGCCTGAGGAGAAGGTTCTAGAATCTCAGAGCTGGACCAGATGCCTCCCCAAAGCTCAGCAAGGAAGACCGGTAGTTAAGCACCCCTTCTCCTCACTGCATCTACCATTTTCTCCATGGTGGGTGTCTGACTTATAACAGCAGTGACAACATCAGCTGTCAGGTTCTGTGCAGGTCCTAGAAGAGAGTGTGCAACTCAGTCTCCCCAGTCTCTGCTTGGCATGAGCATAGCCTTTTTATACAAGAATGAATACTGAGGCTCACCAAGGTTTAAAAACTGTCTCCTACTAGTTGTGACTTTATGTTCAACACTGGAGACCTGACACCACAGTATGTTCTCCCAACCAATGCTCTGTGGAATGTTATGGGCAGTTTACTTCACAGCTAAATGAACCTTGGCCCATTTTGACTACCTTCTGCAGAAAACACACTAAAGCTGTCCCTGCTGGTAATAATGAGCCTTGAAAGTCCTTTCTGTTCTTCCTTGTAAGAAGAGGGTCATAAAATAGCACCACTCACCCTGTGACAGTTACCAGCAAAGAGTGGATGCTCCCTCTGAAGGGGTAGGTTAGGAACCCTGGGCTAATTCGCAAACAGGGTGGTTTCTTCATTTTCTATATAATGAGCTATGATTTTATACAGAGAGTTGTGGACAGGAAGGGGCAGGGTAAGGGTGGATCACTCAAGGATGCAGTAGAGACTGAGTCTGTAAGAAAGATTTTTCTAGTTGTGTTAGTGAATAGCAATTGGGATGACACCGTCACCATGTATCAATTATCTTAAAATGCAATTTCTGCCTATCTTTATATACAATGTATACATATATACATATATGTGTGTGATGTATATATATATAATCTCATTTAATATTCTCCTAACTATTATGATCTGTGTTGCACAAATCCTAAATGGTCTTATAAATAAAAACCCAGAGCTAGATATTGGGGTAAATGTTAAAAGCTCAGAGGAAACAAACTACAGCCACTTCTCACCTCACCAACTCCATGAATTCTCTGACTGAATGCTTTTGAGTCCTCAGTGGAAAGGGCTCTAGTTCCTGTCTCCTCACACCTTATATGCCTTTCTCAGCTCAGTCATTTTACTTCCTCTCTCGACCTTCCTAGTGCTGGGATTAATGGCATGTGTGCTTCCCAAATACTGGGGTTAAAGGTATGTGCCTGGCTCTGATTCTCTCTTAGACTGAATCAATCTCATGTAGCACAGTGTGACCTTGAACTCACAGAGATCCACATGGATCTCTGCCTCCCGAGTGCTAGGATTAAAGGTGTGTGCCACCACTGCCTGACCTGTATGTTTAATCTAGTGGCTAGCTCTGTCCTCTGATCTTCTGGCAAATTTTATTAGAATATAACAAAATATAACCACAGAGCTAGGCACTAATATTATTAACACTGTATAGAAATTAAACAAAACTATAGAAGTACTGAGTAGAATGTTATTTGCCCTAAACTGTCCAAGTGGCAGCAGTGGAAGAGTCAGTAGGTGTGTTAGCAAGTGATTTACCATTTGCTCCTAGGGATGGGGAACAAAAGGTACAGTGGTTCTGTTCATAGAGATCCTATTTTCCAGAGCATAAATACCCCACTGTGGCCAAAGTGCAAGCTCCAGATCTGTCATGGAGAATCACCCACAAGAAGAGAGGAGTTGAAAAGCATAACACTGTAAACATATCATGCAAAACATATCACTGACCCATCAGTAACCCACTAACAAATGAGTGTATGTGTACTCACGTGCATGTGTGTGTGTGTGTGTGTGTGTGTGTATGCACATGCGTGTGTGTGTGTGTGTGTGTGTGTGTGTGTGTGTGTGTGTGTTGCATGTGTTTGTACTTGTGCATACAAGGGTAAGAGGAAGAGGTGTCTGGTGTCTTTTTCTCTTTCTCTCTGCCTTGCTGCCTTGAGACATGGTTTCTTGCTGTAGAGAAGTTTGTCATTTTGGCCAGGTTCTTGCCCTTCAGCACATACCATTTCCTGAGCAACAGGTAAGTTAGTTAACCCTGAATGCACACCCTCTGTTGCTTCCTTGATCATCTCCTGTTCATCTCCTAATATCAGAAAGTATCCCACTGATAACAAACTTGATCAGCTGTCAGTCTTGACTCAATTAGAATATAGGCTCTAGGCTTCCTTATGCTCCAGGCTGAGTTCATAAGCATTGGCACTAGTGATCTGGGTTTGAGTCCTGGCTCCTTTATTTATTACATGTGCAATCTGAGACAGCTGCTCAACCACTCTGGGTCTTGCTTCACTACAAACTGGGGTAAAGCTACCCCCAGATTACTGTTTGCTTCCACAATGATTGCATGCATATGGCTAATTCAGAGCTGACTGGTTTTTCCTGCCATGTAATATTCCTAATAAGTATTAAAATACAGAGGCTTTTTAAATTTTACTACCAAGTAAGACTTGGTGGAAGCAAGGGGTTGTAAGCCCCAGTAGTGTCCCAGGATCCCTTAACTTGGAGAACACCGAGAGCGGAATTTCTACTGTTTTATCCTCTATCTCTAGACATGCCCCTTGGCCAATCAAGGGACTTTCATGTCTGAATTTTAACATTTGTTTGGATGGGTGCCTTTAGAGTGCATTTTAAAAAAATCTCTATAGAACCTACCCTTCCTCATTACAAGAAACTGAAAATTCTGAAGCTCTTGTCTGAAATAATACATCACAAGATTAAGCATGTTTCTGATTAGATGTGAGTATCTTCAGGCAGTGGTCAAAATGAAGAATTTGCATTTAAATACAAAGATTAATGACTGATACACAAAGCCCATATTTAATCATCATTTCCTTAACACACATAATTTATATTTTTATTCAGATCATCTACCTTAATTCAGCAATAAAAATGATAGGTGTAGTATTTTATAAAAACAACTTTCATGCCACCAATCATGTGTTTCAGTTATAAATATTTCTGAAGCTGCTGCTTTCACACTGTTTCTTGGGAATGATCTAAATGTTGGTACAGTAATTCGGGTGTAACTATATATCAGAAGGTGTGAGTCTCGCCTCATAGAAATAGCTCAAGCTGAAAGGAAAAAAATAATCACTTGGAAGTGACTTACTGCACAGGCCTGCTCATTTGCTCTTTCCTCTCAAATCTGGGTTAAGCATGAGTTGGCCCCTGTTTTAATTTTAAGCAGTCCTTCAAAAGAATAAACCCAGATGGCCCTCTTCAAGGGAATCTAGTAGTGAAACTACAAGGGGGATATATTTTCCTCTAAGCTAAAATGCAAAGAAAAGTTCTGGAAAAAAACAAATATCATCTCTAGTATCTTCAGCACTCCCTCAGTGGTGTGTCTTCCAATTGAAAGCTCTGATGCATTTTGGTCTAATAAGTTATAAACCAAGACTTACCTGGCTTAAACTAGTTAGGGTAGTTTATGCTTATATTTCCAGACCTCAAGAAGCAGAGGCAGGAGGATCACAAATTACAGTCCATTCTGGATTATGTAGTGAGTTCTATGTTTTCCTGGGGTATACATGAGTTCCTGTCTCAAAAAGCTAAAACAAACAAACAAACAAGCAAACAAAAATGTGTCATACTATAAATATCATGAACCATTTTCCTTTGTAATCAGCCTCTGCTATCAATATTTATCCCAAGCCCAGAGCAAGGCCCATGAATACACTAAACAGCTTTGCCTGAGCAAAGGGGCCTGACAAAAGAGAAACCACTCCCAGACATGAAATGATGCCTTTTCTCTGTCTGTGGCTTTGGGCTCAGTGTTGAGCAAATGTTGAAATCTGATTTACATTAGTAGGAGAATTGTAATGAAATGACAAATTTGAATTAAATAATCTTTCTCAGTGGGGAACATCCAATAACAAAGTCAGCAATGTAGACCTTTTCAGACAACTTAGCTGATGCACAGTCATCGTTGTGGCCCTGATCATTTATGAAGGTCTTCAACTCCCTTCCCCTCCGTCGTCCCCAGTTCTCCTACACTCACTGCCCTCTCCTTTCCCCACTCCCATCTGGAAGTAACAAGGAAAAATCACATTTAGTAAACAAGACAGTGATAAAATATGGAAAACTGGAAAGAACGAACAATTAGACCTTTTGTTCATTTCTTCTTACAGACTCAATTTAATTCTAAGGTTTGACTTGCTATTTTAAAACTAACAGCTCTCCCCTCAGTTGGCCTCTCCACTTCCTTGATGCTTTTGACTGCTGAGAAGTAAAGTTAGCTCCATATCTCTTGCAATTAAGAGGAAGAATGAAACATGCTGGCTTCCACAGAAGAGCAGGGCAGCCATTGTTCTGCCTTCATGGTCCTTGGTTTGCGCCAGTGAGGGGTGAGCAGAAAGGTGGCCAGATGTTGAACCTGGTGCTGGTTGTTGAAGTGTTCTCTCTAGCGATGGGTGGCTCTGGGTCATTGAAAGAAAGCTTTGTCCATGCTGAAGAATCCAGTTAGAAATAAATCTCGGCTGAGGAGACAATTCAGTCTGAAAGTGCTTGTTGTATAAGCATGAGACTTGAGTTCAGTTCCCAGAAGCCACATAAAAGGCTGGGCATGGCGGTGCACCTTGTAATCCTGGCATCCAGGAGGCAAGAATAGAAAGGTCCTGGGGTTTAGTGGTCGAGCAACTTAGCCAATTTGGAAATTTCCAGGTCAGTGAGAGACACTGTCTCAAAAATCAAGATGAATGACTCTTAAAGAAAGACACCCAAGGTTGACCTCTGACCTCTACATGCATGCACATCCTTGCTCCTCCACAAAATAATATATTCATAATAAAATAACTTTAAAATAGTAAATAAAACTCAAAGGTGTTATATGAAGGGAGGTAACAGATTCAGAAAGATAAAACTGCTTGTTCTCTCTCATATGTGGATCTTAACTTTTAATGTTTGCCTGTATGTCAACCAGAGGATATAGGGTGGTTACAGACTACAAATGAGGTAAAAGACCAAAAGAGAGAAGGACAGATGTAACAAAAGAGAGAAGGAGAGGGATAACAAAAGAGAGAAGGAGAGGGATAACAAAAGAGAGAGAGAAGAGGGATAACAAAAGGAGAAGGAGAGGTACAAAAGAGAGAAGGGCACGTGCACATGTGGCATGGAAGACAGGGAGCACACGGAGGAGGTAACAACTGGGGAGGGGCCAACAGGAACAATTGTTTTGAAAAATTTCACAATGAAACCTAATATTTTATGTTAATAATAGCAGCTCACTAAATGAATAAACCTGAGGCCCTAAACAGCTCCAGACTATTCCCAAAGAGAAGATCTGAGCAGAGCTGACCTATATAAAATAAGCTGATAGCCAGCTAAGATAAACTTTAAAAACATACAGTGACTCTAGGTTCTAAAAATGTGAAAAAAAATTAATCGAAGAATGAGGGTCTAATGTGGTTTCTAGTCTCAGCCAGTGACCGCATCAAGGCTGTGCTGTGGAACGATCCCTGATGTATAATAGAGAAAGACGTGGTCCAGCAGCTAATGAAGCCAGTACAGTACAAAGAACACATATACCTTAATTTATGGGCCCTCTGTTGCTTCTGGATTCTTATCCAAAAGACCTTTTAATTAAGCTCCCTCAGGTGGGAATCGGTCCACATTTTCAACAGCACAGGGGTAACAGAAAAAGCCAAACAAGGTCTTTGTTTCTCTCTGGCGCTCTGCTCACTAATCATCTTTCCCCGATTCATCTCAGGCTTCCGCCAGAGTTCATCTTCATCAGCATGCCATCTTCCCTCTCATATTTCAAACAGCAATTGGAAAGAAGATATTTAATCAGAAAAGTTTGGGATTCATTTTTCGGATACCCAATCTGTCTTTAGAGGCTTTCAGACAGACAAAATTGCTGTTGACTACAAAAAAAAACAACCAAAGTCTGTGTCCTTGAGAAATGCTAAAAGCCTGGGGGAAATGCAGGGGCCTGGAGCCAGGCTGCATTCCAGCTCAGTCACTATTAAGTGCCTGACCTTGGATTACTCCTGTAATATCCCAGAACCTCAGTTTTCTTGTCTGAAACGTGGAGTTAGCTCTCCAAAGTGTGTTCTTGGAAGAGTGTTATATGCAGAGGTCCCAATACAGTGGAGCAAAGCCAGTCTTAGATAGTGGGTGAGAGAGGGATTCTCTTGTAAAAATGAAGTTGAGGTCCCAGAAATAGGGTAGTTAGGGTTTATCTAAAAAACTAAAGAGGAATCCCACTGTAACAATGGAACAATCTGGCCTACGCTGTCACTCTTCATGGATCAGAATCACAGCTTCAGGGAAGCTGAAACTGCAGGATGGCTGCAGCCAGGACCCAGTCCCTTCCTCTGGCCTTGCTATTGTTCTGGTGTCTTCCTGAATCCAAGGTATTCCTCCCTCTCCCTCTAGGCTACCGACTCATTCTGCTCCACCTTGCCAGAACCAGCTTCACCAGATTCCTGAGTGTCACCAGTTTGTGACTAGCTGTATACAAACTTACTCTCTAATAGCTGTTGAGATCAGTCCCAAATTTAGGAGGAGGTTCTTGTCAGCCTGCGAAGAATGTTATATAAGCTTGGTCTACTATGATGAGGCATAGGGTCATGTGTACAGAATGGCTGCTGGGGAGTCATCAATTTCATAGCAAGGCCAGCTAGAGGGGGACTTGTGACTTAAAAAGACACTCTATAAGCTACTTACTACAGAAGTTTTACACACACACACACACACACACACACACACACACACACACACAGGTGCATACTTGCAAAGGGAAAAACAAAACTTTGGAAGGAAAACTCCAGTGCTTTCCAGGTAGAGCATGAATTGCAAGACTGGCATGAGCCTTTTGCTCTTCAGTGAATTGGTTCAAAATGCAAAGCAAGAAGAATGCTAGATGGCAGGAGCCAGTTGCCTCTCTGAGAGTTCCGTATTTACACCAACTGCAAGGCTCTTGAAAGAATCGTTGGGCTCCTGTCCTAAAGTCAAAATAGCAATCTGGGTTAGAGATAAGGACTCTAAGGGTGAATGTTTCTTTCATAATTACAGTTTCATTTCTTTTCCTCCTCCAGACTCTTCCTTAGTTTTGCCTGAATTCTCTTTATCAGAAATGACCCCACAACAGAACATAAACCCCAGGTCCCATCTCAGACAGTAAGGGGACTCATGCTCCCTGTGGGATTGATGCAGCAGGCTGTGGGTGATAGTAAAGTGGTGCTGGTTGGTGTGTGATGGCGCTGGTTACCACCAGAAAAGTCACTGGCCACAGCAGAACCTAATGTTAGTTTTTAGAGCTTTATTAGGAGGGAAAGGGGGGGGAGAGAGCCAGGCCTGGGTGGAGGGAGCAGAGTGGGAATAGAGAGAGAGCAGAGAGAAAACACAGAGAGGGAGTGTGGGGGTCCGCATCCAGCTTTTTAAGGTGCAGATTGCTCAACCACATAGTCACCAGCACCTGCTGATGACATAAGACACCAGACCCAGAGGAGTGAGGGCAGGATTGTAGCTGGAGAGTTTTCTCTCCAGCTCCCGCCAAACCCCGGCAGATCGACTGAAAGACCCTAACCCTTCAGGCTTACACCCCCAAGCCTCAGGAAATGAGAAACTTCAAGCGCCAGGAAATGAGAAACTAAAAATCTAGTTCCCAGGGCAAGCTGACCACCCCTGCAACAATATAACAATGTAAAGAGATTTCTGTTAAGAGATGTGCTCAACTGTGACCAGGATAGTTTGCAAATGTTCCAGGAAGGACCACTGTGACCTTTGTGTAAGCTCCACTCCCCCCTGATACCCCTCTTGAGGTTGACGTAACTGTACCCACTGTACCCACTCTGTGATCACTCTGTGATTGTATGGGAATTGTAATCTTGTGACTTTTGTGGGTTTTTCCTTTAAAAGTGCCTATGTGACTGTAGTACAATGTTGACTCTTGCTCTTTGGGCTGAGTTTGACCGACTGTATACAGCCGTAATAAAAACCTCTTGCGCCAGGCGGTGGTGGCACACGCCTTTAATCCCAGCACTCGGGAGGCAGAGCCAGGCAGATCTCTGTGAGTTCGAGGCCAGCCTGGGCTACCAAGTGAGTTCCAGGAGAGGCACAAAGCTACACAGAGAAACCCTGTCTCGAAAAAAAACCTCTTGCTATTGCATCAACTGGACTGGAGTCTGGGTTCTTGGGGCGCCCACTCAAGACCCTAACCTTTGGGGTCCAACACAACAGCCCACTTATAAAATAAACACACAGACACTCAAATTATTTAAACTCTTTGGCCTAATGGCTCAGGCTTCTAGCTATCTATTCTTACATCTTAAATTAATCCATTTCTATAAATCTATACCTTGCCACGTGGCTCGTGGCTTACCGGCGTCTTCTCATGCTGCTTGTCATGGCGGCGGCTGGCAGTGTCTCTCTCACTCAGCCTTCCACTTCCCAGAATTCTCTCCTCCTTGTCCCGCCTATACTTCCTGCCTGGCTACTGGCCAATCAGTGTTTTATTTATTAACCAATTAGAGCAACACATTTGACATACAGAACATCCCACAGCACAGGATCCTAACAGTGGGCCCATAGTCCAGTGACTTTAGCAGATGCCTACCCAGGCATCAGTCTCTGGGGCCCCCACACTGGAACTCCCAGGTTTGGGTTGCTGATCAGACTTTCTTGAAGAGCATCAACACTTCAGAGGTAACAAGCTTGGCCCCTGAAGCAATGCCATGCCATCTTCTGAGGATGTGCTCTTCACGTGCTACCTTGCAAGGTTGGCTCTGTGTTTCACTTCTCTTCCTCCTCCAGGCTTCTTCTACCTTCTCCAAGAATTTCTCTCTGCTGTCTCTCTCAACTCTTTATAACCAAGGACCAACAGGGACAGTCCTTTCTTTTCTCACAGGTTCTCCAGCACTCACCAATGAAATCCATCTGAATAGCTCAGTGTTACCTCAGGAACCAAGATAATGCAAATACATTATCTCTAAAGCAACATTTTCCATGGAAATGTTTGGAAAATAGTTTCTGGCTTTTGAATCTTTCAGATCTGGCTAGTAAGAGTTTGGGGTGAGGCTAGAGGGCACTGAGGGCCTCTGTAAGTGCCCACCCACTGTTTAAAGAGGACAGATGCTCAAATCTAGAAGTGCTTCAAAAGGGAGCCTGATATATTTTCCACACCTAAAGGGCCCATAGATGAGACTCTCCTCTTGCTTGAGGAATTGAGTAGGTAGGAGATAAACAGATGTAACATTTTGTTTGGCTTCCTTTTATTTCCAGAATATACCCAGGTAACAAAGCCTAATTGTAAGATTGTGCTGTGGGAGGAATGGAGCTGAGGCATTCTAACTCCTCACCTCAAGATTGCATGATAGGGCAAAGGAACACAGGTTTGAAACTTGACTGTGAGAGGCCACATGCCAAGCCTGTAAAGGCTCAAGGTCCTGGGGACAGAGAGGAAGTGACAGCTACAGGGGAAAATGAATTACTCATGGCACAAGGGGATACTGTAAACTGCAGGAGTGTGTCTCTGAAATATGTTGAAACCTGCTGCTCAGTGTGATAGCATTTGGAGGTGAGACATTCGAGAGGGAATTAGACCACAAAGGGAGAGTCTTCACTAATGGGACTCATGCCCCAGTAAAAGGCACTCTCACCCCTCTCACCACTGGAAACGAGAGCAGAATTGAGGGTTAGGCATTCTTTGGATACCAAGTCTGGTGCTCTTGCATGTCTAAGGACATTGTATATACCGAGTGCTCAGTTTTTGCTAGCCATTCTCCTGTTTTTGAACAACAAAACTTCCTCTTGTACTGCTATGATTCAGAACTGTTTAGTGGTTCCTTATATGATAAGTGCCTGAACATACTGGTTGGTTGATGGGCTGATGGACTGATGGACAGAGAAATGGCATCTTGGTGATTCATATCAACCCTGCATGTTTCCATTGGTCTCTGAGTTTATGCTTGCTGCCTGAAGGCTGACCCAGAATCCTAATGAGGGGAATTCAGGGTGCACTTGCTTCTCTGTTTGATGATACTTTGGCTTGGCTATCTATTGAGGCTCTGCAGCACAGTCAGCAGTTTTTATCCTTAACAGTAACACACAAGAGACATGTGTTGCATCTGCCAACTTTCCTGTTTTTTTGCATTATACTTTCTTGTAAAATTCGTGAGAAGCAAATATTAGCTTCATAGAACATTGACTATGTGCATCCACGGAGCTATATAAAACACCCACCTTGTAATACCTCCAGATCGTAAGCCTAAGGTGTTTAGGAGTTCACTCAATGTTAGAGACCAAATTAATAATGATAATTACTAAAAGGTATTCACATGACTTATAGGTGGCTCTATGCCCACGGTTAATGAGGTTGTAGGATTTTAACCAACATGTATGTACCCAAACTGTTATTACACTCTGGCTCAACTTAGCTCATCTGAAGACAATACCATGAGTTATCTTAGTAGGATAACAACTTAGTGTGTTTCCTATTGTCAAGGAAGCCAATCCCCACACAATGAATAATACATCAATTAACAATAACAACAACAACAACAAAAAACCTTTTTCAGTTTTGAGACCATGAGTGCATTTTCACAATGCTCTGTTTCTCAACATGGTGACTTTTCATTCTACCTCTCTATCCATGAATGCTTAAAACCTACTCTGGTTTGTGTCTAGGGCTTGCTCCTTTGCTCATCCTTCCTTTGAACCTCATTCTGTGCTTCTACATTGGTTCCTTCCTCAGCCTAAAGATATCACTTCCCTTCCCCTTGCAGTCGGCATTGCAGAGTCTGGTTTCACATGAAGAGGAGGAACCAGCACATCAATATCCAAGGGAAGGCTCAACTCTGTAACTCAGAGACTTGAAGCTATACCACAGGAGTGTCAGTTACAGGCATGTATCAGGCACACCACACCGTGGACTTTAAAGCTCTTTAAAACTCTTACAGAGTTCCTGGGATTCATCTTAAACATAGTCTTTTCTAACAGTGTAGAATTGTGTATAACATTAACTTATAATTATTAAGATTTAAGCATATTGAGCACTTTCTAGGATTAAACTCTCAATCCTCATAAAACTTTAGCATGATAAATTGCCTAACATTTGTTTAAGAGATGAGAAAGAGATGTTCTAAGAGATACTGTCACTTAAAACAGGGCTTGTGAGTGGGAAGCTAACATACAGACCCAACCAAGCTGGTGTCTTTTACCACAATTTTCACCTCCCCTACAAATAAGTGACAAAGATCTTCCTATTTATAACATAGAAAATACTATGTTAGGTCCCCAGGAAGGCCACAGATATTAGGAAATGCAATTGTTTTCAACTACCTTGCATATAGGAAATGCTAAATCAAGCTAAATTAAATCCAACAGAGTTCTAGACAGTTAACAAGCTTTTATTAACCCCCTGCTGTGTTGGGCACCCAGCCATGACTCCATTAAGCCTAATACCACTTAATTTATGAAAATGTTGTTATAATTATTCTGTTTCTAAAATTTAGGTTCCCTCAAAAAGGAAGTGCATTTTACAAAAAGGAAGTGCATTTCACAATATACATCACTGATCCCAATTCCCTTTCAGTTCGGCATACATTTATAAATACCTAGTAATATAGATACATCTTGGGTTAAGGGTTTGCCTAAACTGTGTTTTTTCCTCTGCTCCTACAGTTCCTCCAGCAGCCACACTCATGGAAGCCCACATGTCTGGTTATTGTCTAAATAAGGCCACACAGGTTCTGCTGTGAATGTGGACTGAAATGTAGCATCTATTCATTATTCTGTTTTGGCTTACACATCCTATGTGAACTTGGAGGAAATATGGGCTCAGGGGTCCAGAGTACAAGGAGGAAGAAGAAGAAAAGGAGGACGAGGAAGAGGAGGATGATGAGAGGAGAATGTGGAAGAGGGAGGAAGAGGGAGGGAGCTCAGATACATGATGAGACTGTGGATTAGAAAGCAAAAACCTCAACACTACCTGACAATGATGCTTGCTACTCTTAAAACTGCTCTATATTCAGGGAAGACTTTGTCCTGAGAAATTGCCTTCTGAGAATGGATAAATAAGGATGCTTCTGAAAATTAATGACTGACAAAATAACATTGTAAGGCACTGAGGAAAGCTGTGCTTTATCCTCCTTTGGATTGTGGGGAAAGACCTAGCAACCACACTATTGGGAAAACAGTCATCAGGTGGTATTTCTTATTTAGCACCATTGCCAATATATCTGAGATGTTACTAGCAGCTGGAACACATGGGTGCCACCAGATGCTCTGGGCATACTGCACAGCACTTAATCTGCAAGTGGTGCAGGAAACAGCCACACCTGCAACCCTCACTCTAAGAGACAATTTCACTAAGCCATGTCTCACACAGATATAAGGGGACCCATCAGTGTTTCTTTTCACATGGTAAAAGGATACGTCATTCTCTAACTTTAATTAATTATAGACAATTTGGAAAACACTGTCAGTAAAACAGAATGTTGTGTACTAGTGGGAAAAGAAATGAGATAAAAAAAATACAGCCTGTCCCATTATTCATTTGTATTGATCTAGATGTTCAAGCCAATATATCACAATTTGACAAAAGGTTAAATATTAACAGAAGAATCATTAATCTAACAAAACAAATTAGCATAACAGTGGCTCTCCTGCCTGGTGTTCTGTGTATTGTGGGTCTGGATAGACTTGGAAGCCTTCAGACTGTACAGATCTGTACCAGGATTTTTCTTTTTGGCCACCAACTAGCTCCCAAATCATGACACAGAGATTTATTATTAGTCTTGAATGCTTGGCCTACCTTAGGCACATTTCTGGCTAGCTCTTTTAACTTAACCTGTTTCTGCTGTGGGATGGTTCTTCTGTATGCTGTGAATATATGTTGCTACCACTGATTAATAAAGAAGCTGCTCTGGCCTATGGCAAGACATGTTATAACCAGGTGCAAAATCCAAAAGAGATACATGGAGAAGAAGGGCAGAGTCAGAGCAGATGCCAGCCCACCACCGCCTAAGAAGCAAGATGTGAAAGTAAGCCACTGGCCACATGGAGATACAAAGATTAGTAGAAATGGGTTAATTTAAGATAAATGAGCTAGCTAGCAAGAAGCCTGAGCCATAGACCGAACAGCTTATAATTAATATAAGCCTCTGTGTGTTTATTTGGGACCAAACAGCTGCAAGACACAGGAAAACTTCCATCTACATGTTTCTCTTTATCTACCCTTTGCCTTGGGGCTTATTCCCTTTCTTACTTCTGTGTATCTTATTTTCACTGCTTCTCAATGTCTGTCTGTCTGGCGTCTGCCTGGCTTCTTCCCCAGGTGTGCCCCCTGTTCTCTCCTACTTCTCTCATTCTTCCCCTTCTCTCTCGAGCCTAGATTTCTCCTCCTATTTATTCTCTCTGCCTGGCAGCCTCACCTACCCTTTCTCTCCCTAGCTATTGGCCAGTCAGCTTTTTATTAAACCACTCAGGTACCTTAGGCAGGCAAGGTGAAACAAATGCAACATGTCTTTACATAGTTAAACACACATCCTTATATCATTAAACAAATGCAGCATAAACAGAAGTAACACACCTTTACACAGTTACCATAGTATTCTGCAGCATAAACAAATGTAACACATTTTTACATGCTAAAATAATATTCTGCAACACCCAGCCATGAACTAACAAGGAGAAGAGGTTGCTTTGGTGAACTGCGAAGGTCTTACAGTAATCATCTGCCACATAAAACACACATGCCCTTAACAAGGAAAGAATATGGGACATAACCTATCACAATCTTGGCACATTTTCTTTTCTAATACTTCAGTGTGTTGTAGGGCTTCAGCATAGCCAGCTTCTCCTTGCATTTGAGATACATCAATGGCTTTCTGCACTTGTCTATGGCTGTGGGAAGTTCCTTTGATGTTGGTCATGTTATCATCAGACTCCTCTCTCTGACCAACAGAAGGGAGTTTTCCTGGATGTGAAACATGGGCTTATGTAGATTACATGGATTCTGAGACTGCTCCAACAAACACCACTGGCTCTTACTCTTTTAAAAAGTGGAGAGCTGGGGAGTGATCTTACACAAGGTAGGTTCCTAGTAACCTGCATGGCTTTTTGGATGGCCACTGAGTTTCTGCAGTCTGCCATTTTTCAGCATCATTTTTCTGAAGATATGTTAAGATATCACTGTAACAGTACTTTGTTCATTTTATAAAATTTATGTTTGTTTGTTTGTTTGTTTGAGATAGTGTATCACTGTGTAGCCCAGCTTGGCCTTAGCTTTTCAAGTTCTAGGATCAAAGACATGCCACCAAGTCTAGCTAAAACTATGCTTTTCTTTATGGTACTAAAAACCAAATTGCACACATAATATCTTCTGAGAATAAAGAAATATTTCTACAAATTTTATCAAATTCAGTACATTTTTCTTCTGTTGGATTTATTTAATTTATTTATAGACATATGTTGTCCTAAGTCTTCCTTTGGTCATGAACCTATGTAATCTAGACATTGGTTCTGTATTCACCAGTATACCTGCCCGGGCATTCATCTGCATGATCCATATATATCTACCCATGTGTCAGTCTATGAGCCCACTTCCCCACCTGTTTACTTGCCCTGGTGTCAAGAGTGATTGTCACAAGCTATTGTGGTCCATGACACAATTACAGCTTATAGCAATTGATAATTCAGATGCCAACCCACCAGACAAATGGTTCTCTGACAGAGGAACCCCATTGGGCAGGGTCTGCAGGGCCATGGGCTCTGAAAAACTGGTTGCTCCTGTCTGTAATTTCACTTGTTCAATAACAGCTGTGATATTTCCCCATTACCATGTATTTTCATGTAATGTGTACATGTAATCTCATGATTACATCTCAATGGGCACATATATATGTGGATGGACAGGAAGATGACTTCTCATTTAACTATATAATTTTGATGAATAGAAACATACTAAAAATATGCTTCATAACTAGATCTATTATTCCATATGACAGACATTTAGAGGTCTGTTTTCCATCCTTGGCTTACTGACAGGGATGGATTACAGGAAGAATTTTTATAGATTTTATTCATGAGTGAAAATGCAAATGTTTGGCCTTATTGGATCAAAGCCCTTCAAAAGATGTATGGTGAACTGGAGTGATATTGCAGGTGTCTGACCTTGTTACATCATAGTCCTTCAAGAGATCAATAGCATCTATGTTGCTCTAAGCTTTCTCCACCAGCACCTCTCCACTCTGATTCAACAAGCAATTAACACTTTGAATACTTCTACACCAGGTTTTTTTTTTTTTTTTTTTTTTTTTTTTTTTTTTTTTTTTTTTTGGCTTTTGGTTTTTGGTTTTTGGTTTTTCGAGACGGGGTTTCTCTATGTAGTTTTGCGCCTTTCCTGGAACTCACTTGGTAGCCCAGGCTGGCCTCGAACTCGCAGAGATTCACCTGGCTCTGCCTCCCAAGGGCTGGGATTAAAGGCGTGTGCCACCACCGCCCAGCCTCTACACCAGTTTTTAATGCAAGATTTTAGGTTTAGTAGACCAACTGTTTATATTATTAATTACATAAAATAGTACACGTATTCTTGGCCTCTTCCTTAGACCTCTCATTGGTTTAGTTTCTTCCCTTGCACCCTTGTAGCTGTTTCTTTAAGAGATGAGCCAGAACTTTTACAACATGCAGCTGTGGTCAGTTACCAATTAAGCTGATCAAGTCTTTGCCAGGTGTGACTCTTATTGTATCTACAATGAATGCTTGTCCCTGAGAGTTTGCCTTGTAGTTTTTTAATACTAACAAGTTGTTAATGAATATATATTCATTATTCATTTTTAATATATTCATATACATGCTTGGGAATTTGTAACGGGTAGAAGAAACTAAGAGAAGAAACAAAGAGCAGAAGAATAAAGAGACATAGAATGAAGAGCATTTGCCCTTGTGCATGAAATTATTATAGAAATCTTTTCCTTTCCTCACTCTTGAGAGCATTCTCTAAAGTTACCTTGGGTAGTGGCTCTGAGGGCTGGACCCCCAGGCTGCTAAACCCTGGCATCATCTGCATGCTACATATGTATCCACACATGTGTCAAGTCTATGAGCCCACTTACCCATTTCTCTGCCCATCTGGCACCTGAAGAAGTAAGTTCAGAAGATGACTTGTTAGATTTGGGGCAGAAGGAGAAATGGAAGTCTAATTACATAGATTATTGAGCCTGTTGGATATATAATTTGAAACTTTGATTAAATCTGTCAGGGATTCCCATCAATTTTGTTACTTTAAGATTATAAATTGAAAGCCATGGAGATTATGAGTGTTTCCAAAGATTACAAAATTTTGATAACTTAATTAGCAATTTGTGCTTCCCTAATAATTAAAAGAGAAACTGAAAATTCAAATAAAATATAAAAAGAGGATACTGATATTTCATGGCCACTGACAGTTTATAGTGAAAGAGAATAGGATCGTTTTCCATAAAAATCATTCATTGCAATAACCAAACCTATTTGTCTGAGAAGAGAAGACACTCCCCTTTACCAAGTCATGTTGAGCAGCCATGATCAGTCTTAGAGACACTACAGTTTGTAAACATATTTTCAATCATCTATGGATTTCATTTTATATCATCCTTGAAATTATTGCCTTCATCAAACCCAATTGTCTACTTCAAATATAAAAGCACACATGTGCACATGCCAGTGTCCAGATGAAGCTATTTTGTTATCTATACAATGAAAGTGGTCAAAGCAGAAAGATAACTTCCAACAGAGATCTGGCTCTGTAACTTTTATAAAGCCTTTTATTAGTTCACCATGGCAGCCTAGGGGCAGTTACATTGTCACCTGTTATCATGCTCACCTCTAAAAAGTGTCCACCAGTCACAGTTCTCTCCCTTGTCCTTCTTGTCTCTTGTCGCTCTTCTTGCCTGTTCTCTGTCTGTCTGTCTGCCTCTCTCATCCCCACTCCAACTCTTTCACTCTTTCCCTCTCCCCCCTCTCTCCCCTCCCCCAATAAACCTCTTGCACTTACTCTGTTGCGTGTGTGGCTTGTTTCCTTAGTGGCCTACCTTGGCAGGACCCACTGAATGGTACCCACTTTGCCTTTTTTTTTATCCTTTCACCGTTTTCATTATGCCCGAGTTATCTGAAAGGATTCTACTCAGCAACGTGGAATCCTTGTGAGTTTAAGCACTGCTCACCAGCATTTAAACAACTCTTAAAATTCCCTCTCCTCCACAAACTCGTCTGTGCTATAGAACACGCTTTCCCACAGCCTCCTCTTTCCAAGACCTGACATGGATCTATGGTAGATATCGTTTTCTTTAGAGCATTGAGTGTTCAGTGGTCTTCAGTGATGCTCACTAATGCTCCGCTCTCAAGTTCATTTAGAACAGCTTGCCTAGCACTCTGAATTCTCCAGGACTGAGACTACTTCAACAATATACAGATAATCTGGAGATAGGTAAGCCTGCTAGATCCATAATGTATCACAAGACATTGTTTTTTAGTAAAAATTAAGAAATTGAGATAGTATTAATAGTGGATGAACACAGATTCATAGACTGATAAAAAGGAGATTTTAAAAGTTATTGAGAAATTTTAAGGGAGAAAATCAGGTCAAGTCTAAGTCTTCTATATAGGAAAGGAAAGTTTTGTTGGAATCTTGGTGTGCTAATAGCTACTTTCCAATCTCTAATTTATAGAGGCCCATTTTTGCTTGGCTTTTTACTCCATGCAGCACTGGCCAACTTCAAAGACTGATGAAATCTGAGAGTGGTATTAGACCTAACATCATTTCAAGATGAGCTTTAAGCTGAGCGAGAATGAGTTGGACAGGAAGGGAAATAGAAAGGAAGAGAAAGGGTCTACAGATGAAACTCTTAGCCTCATAGGAAATCGAAATATTATTTTTCAATCCTCTCTAGCGATCTCTCAGGCAGTTTATGCTGCTCTGAAATCATGCTGTTTCTTAAGATGGCACTGGAATAAAGATATCACACAGTGATATGGATTGTAATTTATGTGTCCCAATTAGTATGAGGGATTTCCTGGAAGCAGCCCACTCTCTGAAATGATGCTCTGTGACTGTGCATGGAATCTTTAGGCTCTACTAAGCAGAGAATGCAGTTATGTTGGGTCAGCATCTCAAAAGTTATTTCCTGCATCACATTTAGCTCTGCGGTCCAAGGTACCAGCTCTGAATACTAGTAACTGTTCTCAGGGTTTCTCTCTTTGTCTTCATCAAAAACATCTTAATTCTCAATCTATCAGAAACCAAGATTTCAAGTCCCTAAACCAAATCTTGGTAGAGTGAAAGGTGCAAAATATGAGTGACAGCAAAAGTGTATAGAAGTAAGAGCTGACAGTCCTCGAGGGACAGGACAAAAGTGAAAAATATGACATGTCTGGCAAGCTAAGCCGATGCAGTCATCCCATGTGATTTTTATACAGCCATATGTCAGGTTAGAAACAAGAAAGGCCAGCAAGATGGCTGGGAGGGTAAAGGTGCCTGCTCCTAAGCCTGATGACCTGAGTCCCATTCCTAAAACTCTGAAATCCTAAAAGTTGTCCTCTGCCCTCCACATGTGTGCTGTGACACATACTCATACATGTACATACTCACAAAATAAATATGTAACAAAAATTAGTAACTGGTCTTTTCACAACTATTTCTTTAAAAAGGAAACAAGGTTATTCACACAAGTAGCCATCTTAATTCACACTAGGGTTAAAGCTGGCACTTCTCAACAGTCATTTTAAAAGTAGCATTTTTACACTAAGTAATTGGATGCTATGGAGTTGCTAGGCCTGGGTTAGCACTCTGGCTTGACTGTGTATTAGTTAAGCATCTTCTGATATTAACCTAACTGAGGTTCGGAGGATAGTATTCACTATGTCATAGTTTTGCATGAAATCTATACATGACACATGTAAGGGTCTTATTACAGGGACACAACAGGCTTCCCATAAATAATGGTTTTCTCTGTCATTGTCATGAGTTGAGTCCTCAAATCTTTTCTAGATGTTCTTGTTATGCAACCACATTTTAAAATAATCCAGAAGTTTAAAAATCAGTCACTCTCCAGGTTCTGCGCAGAGCTTAAAGCACCCACACATCAGACACATTTGGGAAACCATTGTGCCTGTATTGAATATGGACAGACTTTCCCCTTCACTGTTCCCTAAAAAGTACAGTTTAAGAGCTATTTACATGCCACTTGCATTTTAGTAGGGATTATGTGTGACTTGGAGGTGATACAAAGGGGGTGGGAAGTATGCATTGACTAGGTACAGTATTATGCCGTACTATAAACAGGACTGGAGAGTAAGGTGGGTGAACTGAGTTTGACTCAACTTTATACCCCCATAGTTCATATGTAAGAGGAAATGTGCCTTGAGCTGAGATTGTTTTATTCCTACAAGCATTTTTTCCCTTACTGTATTAAGGGCTTGTATCACTGGACATGAGGAACCTCCTCCCATCTGGATTTTGTGGGTTCTTCTCACAGGAACTTCCTGTGCCCAGGATACTTCTTGCAAACTGATATCCACATCACATGGTTACACTCAGTTTGATCCCATTAGCAAGACTGATGTCTGTAATGTGCTGTCTTGCTTGGAGACGCCTCATGTCTTAGTTTTGTTCTTCTGACGTTAACAGTCATTAAGCCTCATGCTTGAATACCTCAGACATTTCTAACAGTTTTAATTCAACTTTGGGATTGCAGGACTTTTGCCTGTATTTTGCTTCATGACACCTCTCAATCCATGAGTCTCAGAGCAGTGTATCACTGCTATTCATTATTCCTAAAAGTAGTTAAGATACATAAATTGAGTTTTTGTTTTCACACTTGTGCTCTGATTTTACTGTTTACTTTATGACTGCGACACATCTGTATTGTCAGATCACACAGTGAATCTTAGTGTAATCTTTCCCTTTTAGTCGCAGACAAGCAGGTAACAATATACCTACTCTCACTGACAATTCTTATATTGACATCACTTATCACTTATCATTTTGTGATTTAAAGATGATTTTCTAATAGATACTTTAAAAAAATGACCAGCAAAAAAAGTAAAAAGAAAAATTTACTTTAAACAAAACAGCAACTGCAAAATAGCTCCCAGGGACATTGTCATCTAAGTTCTTACACACTGCTTATTTTTAAGCTCTTCATGTTGGAATATTCATTTTGTAGGTTAATTGGTTCCTTCCAGCCTCCTATACTTTATTTCTTTGGTGTTAAAGGAATGTTCTTATAAAGTTTGATGAGTTTTAACACTTTCTCTCAAGAGTCCTTTGGTTTAGATATCAAAATGGTTTTCTTTAACAATTCAGACATTTTACTGGAATATTCCTAAATGTTGACTGATACTGGAAAAACACACACCCTTTTTACTAAGAAATAAAAATTAATGTCAAGGAAAACAATATAATTATATTTCTTTAGATTTGCTCTGGGTCTTGATTCAGTTTGGATTTTGCTTCAGGAATTCTCTTTTATCCATGTTAGATCTTTTTTTCCCTCCTAACTTTAGTACTTGTCAATTTTTTTGTGATTTGGTTTTTAAAAATCCCTTCATTCTCCATCATCTATCTGTCTGAATGCATTGCTCTGTATTTTCAGATTCATTTATTCCTTCTAGTGTGGCCACTATTTCTAAAAATATTGTATCTTCTTTTTGCTGTTCATGTATTAACATTTTCTTAATGTTTTCTAGGTTGTTTCAAAATAAAAGTTCCAGTTTTGATCTGTATTTTGAATATCTTTTGTGTGTTTCCATTATCTATAAAGATCTTTCCATCCTCATTTTTTTTCCCGAAAGCTTGCATAGGATTGGACCTGGCTGGTTCTCTTCCCTTATACTCATATGAAAGCTTGTATGGGATTGGACCTGGGTAGTTCTCTTCCCTTATACTCTATGAAAACTTGTATGGGATTGGACCTAGATAGTTCTCTTTCCTTCAGAACTCCTGAAGGCCTATAGGCTATTCCTCTGTTAGGAACATAGCCTAGCCCTGGGTTAGTTGTCATTTTTATATTGCTTACCCAGTGTTCCAGTCAGGGCCTACTAACACTATGGGTTTCCCCTCTTCTTTGATTTGTGAACTACCCATTGCTTCTCTCATCTACTTTCACAGGTACTGACTGACATCTGTTTGCATCATCCCCCTGCCCCACCCCTGTCTTCCTACCTTCTGTCTCCTCTACCCCATCTCTCTCCTTCCCCTCTCTCTTCCTCTTTTCTCTTTTCTTTCTCCTTCTTTCTTCCACTGGGATCAAACACAGTGCATCATAGAAGTTAGGCAAGTGTCGGAAGACAGTCCAAGAATGGAGTTGTATGAGAATCTGAGTGTTTGAGAAAACTCTAAGAAAACAGGACAAGAGACTTGTGACCTCAGTTTCTTCAAAACCACAGAATTATTCTTGGAATGTGTTTTAGTGCTCCGCCCAGGTGTGGCACTTAGGGCTGAGTTTACTTCAGATTATTCATTGGTTATAGTTATTTGTTTATATGCTTTTGTGAAAAAACACATTTTGCCACATGCAACTTGTCCACCACATGCTGCTTGCCCTTGTGTTTGGACACTTTACTCATGTGACACCTCTTAACCCTCAGTGTATAAATTGTCTGATGCTCTGAATAAAGTTGGCTATTGTGTGAGACTTTAGTCCACCTCATTTATCAGCTCCATTCTCCCAGGTCCCACCACCTCTAGAGCAATAAAGAGGCAAGCACTCTTCCTCTGACCTCCTTTCAATTGTTTGGTTCCCAAATCTTGGTTTTTTTAGGTGGTTTCTCTCTCCCATCTTATGCGAAGATTCAGAGACAAACACACTGTCACCACCATATTTTGCAGATCTTCATTCATAATTTTAAAAAGCAGTAATAAGTATTTGATTTGCCATAAAGTAGATTTGCATAAAGAAGAAAACACCCAAAGAGTGGGTTTGTTTTTTGTCTAGACACTGAAGCTCTGTGTTCCAGGAAACAATGCCAATTCCTGGGTTTTCATGCTTTCAAAACTATCTTTGGCAAACACAGGTGTGGACTCAATAAAAAAAGAAAGAAAGTTTTCATTATGCAGTGATATTTACAATTGATCCCCTAGGCCTCTTTGTTGTTTCAACTCTGTTTTCTACGATGAACCTCAGTGGAAGGGATTCGATACAGCACTTAGAATGCTGAGCCTGATCCCTGATGTCCCAAAGCTAATGGGCTGTGGCCAGAGAACTGCCAAACTGGGCACATTCTGCAGCTGCCGTTTGTTCTCTGCTGTCAGTGACTAGGGAGTTTTCTTGAATGGGAAGGTTTCTGTAGCTCTGTACAGATGCAGGTAGAGTGAATTATATACTTTACTAAAGGGAAAAATTAACTTCTTAAGCGCCCGTTTATGTGTATAGGAACTCCTATCTGCAGAGGGTAAATATTTGGGGTTCTTTCCTTCCAACATTGGAATCCCCAGGATCTTAGCCATGCTATGAGGCTTGGTGGAAAGCTCCTTTACCCAGTGAGCCAGAAAAAGAAAAAGAAAAAAAAAACTCATGGGAAATGAGATATTGCTGCTTGTTTCATTGCTCTACTAAGCTGGGGGAAGCATAGAAAAGCAGAACTTAGATAAATGCCCCTAGCTCATTTCCAAGCAATAATCTATTTTGAAAAGTTTAAGGTATTGTTTACAGAGCTTCCAAGTGAACTATTTCTACAATTCAGAGAGATAGTTTGTTAACATATAGTTAATATACATAGTTAATATGTACAGAGCTAGTGTTCTAATACATAGTTAATATACAAGTTAATCTGTACAGAGTTAGCGTGTTAATATATAATTAATATACATAGGTAATATGTACAGAGTTTTAATGTGTTAATACATAGTTAATATGCATAGTTAATATGTACAGAGTTAGTGTGCTAATACATAGTTAATACACATAGTTAATATGTACAGAGTTTTAATGTGTTAATACATAGTTAATATGCATAGTTAATATGTACAGAGTTAGTGTGCTAATACATAGTTAATACACATAGTTAATATGTACAGAGTTAGTGTGTTAATATATAGTTAATATACATAGTTACTATGTACAGAGCTAGTGTGTTAATACATAGTTAATATGTACAGAGTTAGTGTATTAACACATAGTTAATATATACAGCTAATATGTACAGAGTTAGTGTGCTAATACATAGTTAATATAGGTATAGAGTTATTAGTGCTGGCTATTTCCAATAGTTCTTTGCAGTTAAATCATCAAAATTCTTTCTAGCAGATCTTTGTAGTTGGACATCAGCTTCTAGGGTTCAAGATGTCTCTTGTTTTTCCCGAGAGTTTCCAAGCTAAGGCCCTGTCAGATAAGTACAGGATATGTTTTATCTTTTATGTGAATGAACCCATCCATCCTGCTGGCTACCTAGCCAGGAGATTCAAAGCTGCTCAACAAGGAACTGAATTTTTATGATGTCAAACACAAGGAAGAAAAAATTTTGTTTATTAAAAAATAAAACGCTTCATGAGGATTACTAAATCTTGATAATTAGGGATGATAATCTTTATTGTATTGCTCAGATGTTTAGGTTAGAAAGCAGAGAGAGTGAGGCGATCACTATAGTGAAGCTAAAGAACCATGGAGATATATGTAGTTAGGTTTAGATCTTTATAATATCTATAATAAACTAGCACTCATTTATTTCAATGCAAGTGGATCCTATAACCTACTGAAAATCAGAACCCAAGATGATCTGCATTCAGACTTTCGAAAGAAAGGTCTGAGAATGTGGCTCAGCTGGCAGAGTGCTTGCTAACACATGTGAAGTCCTTCGTTCAGTTCCCAGCTCTGAATAAACCTGGCATGGTGGCACATAACTACAATCCCAGCACTCTCAACTCTAGAGAGGTAGAGGCAGAAATATCATCAATTCATGAGTATCTTTTGCTATACAAGTCTGAAACTAGCCTGGGGTACATGAGACCCTATCTCAAAATAAAACTAAAAATGTTTTCATTTGGGATAAAGCACTCATATAGCATGCACAGTCCTAACTTTAATTCCTAGCACTTTATAAAACAGGCATGGTTCTGTGTGCCTAAAATGCTAGAACCAGAAAGGCTGAGATGGGTGGATTGCCAAAAGTGTAAGTCTGTCATGGGCTGCAGCATGGGACCCTATTTCTTAAAACAAAACAAATCAAATCAAAAAATGCAGAGAATGATGCCTAGCCTTCCATCCTGAGACCACACCCAGGAGAGCTGCCTTCTAGAATGAGATCCTTTTTCTAGAGCTCTTCCTGCTTCAGTCAGGGAGCTCAGGGACACAGTGGAGCCAAGTGATCAGTTCATAGCAAACCGGAAACACAAAGTAGACAAAAGCTTTCCATCCTGCACAATGGTCTAGATAATTCTGGTTTGATTTTATCTGGGTCTTTCAATGACCCTTCTTCCATCTTTCACCTTCTGCAGAAGAGTCACATACACAGAACTCTCTCCCTACATCTGCTCCACTGCCATGGGCTCTCTCCTGATGAGTGAATGAGGCATGCCAAGGCACTGTGATGAAGAGGTCACTTAATTTCCGTTTGTAAAGCCAAATCTCCCATGCTCCCCGTAATTACCAATCAATTTTACATAAATAGCAAAATTAAGTCCCATTATTCTCATTTACCACAAAATTAGAGGAATTAATTAAACATGGAAAGGGGGCCAACGCCTGCCAAATCACCACTTCCAGTAGACAGAAACAAATTCTACGCCGGCAGGAAGAAAACTGAACATGGTGTCTGGAGACTATGAAGGGATGCAACTGGAAGCAGCCTGTGGGTGAGGCAAGTATCTGACACCCACATATCTCAATGCTCCGATCTTACAGAGGAAACACACTCTTCCCTACAGACACAGGGAAGCGTCATTGCAGACTTGATAACACAAAGCGTGGGGCTCCTTTCCGTTATTTGAAGAAGGCATTGTTTGTGTTTGGTCTGGAGGGATATCCCAGTTGTTAAATTGCTTGCCTTGCCAGCATAAGACCTGAGTTCAAGCTCCAGTGCCCACAGGAGGAAAGCCAGGCATGATGGTGTGCAATCACAATCCTAGAGACAGAGAGGTGGAGGCAGATAAATCGCTGAGGCTCGCTGTCCAGCAGGTCTAGCCAAATCAAAGAGCTCTGTGCCAGTGACAGCTTGTCTCAAAAACAAGAAGAACCATGCCTGAAGAACAACACCTGAGGTTTACCTTCTAGAAGATTCTGGTTTGATCTCATATAGGCCTAAAAGCACACCTTCACAAGCATGTGACTCTGCACACACAGGACACACGCACATACAACATGCACATGCAAACTCTATAAACCCTGAGGAGAAGGCAAACCTATGCATGTGCCTGTCGCTAATGAGTCCAGCTAAGCTCCAGAGGCCAGACCACAGGAGCAGCCCTGCTTCTTTGAGAAAGGGTATGTAATGGATAAGACAAAATCCCTGAAATAAATGGAGAGCAGAATGGGAGAGGAGAGAGCCAGTGTTTGAAGTCACATAAATTTGGCATCAAGCTCAATCACATTCAGATCTTTTACAAAGTTTATAAGTTGTCAGGCTGAGGTTGGTAAATTAGATTCACAAGCCAGCAAAGGTTAGACTGTCTGAGCATCCCTTGCAATGATTCCCATTATGACACAGCGTGATATCAACCATTCCTTGGATAACCCCAAATATAAAAGTGCTCTAATGTTTGGACTACACATGAAAAGTTCTTACTTTCCTTTAAGAGAATTTTATCGCCTGTGTCCATTTGACTTATGCTGAGTTGTTGTCTTGGGAATGCTGAATTGTTACCTCAAGTTGTCCCTGGTAAGCATGCAGCATCCACTCAGTTTTTATTGGGAAATTGGCTCCTCTGGCAAAGGACAGGCAATTGTCTCTTTAATTAGCTGTCTTCTATAAATGCCATTTTTCTCTATGCTGGAATTTTATTTACACAGAGAAGAGATAGCAATGATTTTTTGGATTTTAGTGAGTTAGTATTAGTTAGTGTTTGAGCATAATTGAGGATGACTAAGAGAAGTGTAGATGCGCACAGAACACAGGGCAAAGGAGTGTCTGTCAGAATTTATGTTTCACCTGTGTCTCCAAGCCGGAACTGAGAACTCAGCCACAAAGAGAAGCAACAAATTCTTCTCCCAAAATTCACATCACCCTCTTTTGAATGATCCATGTGTTATATTTCTATGAAGTTTGCTCCCAAGCCAAGCTGTGGTGAGTCACCAGCCTCTGAGCTGGCAACAGGAGGTAGAAGCTGGTCCAGCAGGAACAGGACCCTGAAGCAGGAGTCACTGGAATGTTCTTGCTGAAGACTTTAGGGGCCAGAAGGGGGCTCTGGGTCTTTGGCATCTCATAAATGAGCATCTATCTGAAGGTGTATATGCTTATGGGACAGGAATAGAGGAGATACCTGGATGGGCAACTGACTAGCCAGCTCCTCACAAGACCCTTACCTTTCCCCAAAGTGGCACTGCATTTCCTGGGACCCCTCCTCATGCTGTGCAGGATGCTATCTATCTATCTATCTATCTATCTATCTATCTATCTATCTATCTATCTATCTATCTATCT
>CABHPR010138925.1:11004-34456 GCA_902168415.1 Peromyscus melanophrys | reverse complement strand
ACACACACACACACACACACACACGAAAACTCTTAGATACGTGGGGAGCCCAGAAAGTCATTTACAGTCTTGTTTCCTGATGTCTTCTATATGGGCTATTTGTCACTGCCTTTGTGACTCTGCCTCCAGGTAACTTCATAGTGGAGAACCACAATCCCTCCTTCCTAAACCTGAGGCTGAGAAATGGCCAAATTCTTGGGAAGGAATGTAATATTTAACAGACTGTCACTTCAGGAGGTCTCAGATTTGGAGCACTAAAGCTGTGTTCCTAAGAGTCCTCCTGATTGCAAACTACCACTAGATGTCCCTCTTCCCCTCAACCTTAACCAAGAATGAGCCTCTATCCCTCAACCCATCCCCACCCCAGGCTCTGCCACTAGCAGGGCAGGTGAACCCCTGGGTGGGCAGAGGGCTCCCTTGGGCTATAAGCCATTTGACTCTTAGCTAGCACATGGCAGCCTTGGAGAAGCCCACCAGCATCTTGCTGGCTTCTGAAGCATAAACATTTTCCTCTGCATTCTACCCCATCATTAAGTTCATCATTTCATCAGGGCAGTAAATCCTGCAACCAGAAATCTTTGCGTGTGGACTTTTTTCCTCCTTAACTCTCTTTTTCTTCCTCCATGGACTTAAAGGGTCTCCAGAGACAAGTAAATCCTGAACATAAGTCTTTGGACCTTCAATTTTTACTCTTGGAGCATGGCCTCTACAACATAAACAGAAGCCAGATCAATACTATAACTGAGTATAGACTAGCCTGAGACCAGTCACTTCCCATGTAGGTAGAAGGCACAGAAAAGTCAGCCTTGACTATGTCCATGGTAAGTTCTACTGAGAGTCCCCGTCAGATCTCCTCATAAAATACCAGCGTTTCTCTACCTATGACCTTGACTTTCCTTATTCGTTTCTGTGGTGCATGCTAACCTCACTGCTACATTCCTGTGAGGCTATGGATGGTTACTGGCGATTGGCCAGTACCAATATTTCCACCATCTGATGAACTACAAGCCCATGTATGAGTATCAGGGGTGGGGCAGGTGGAAACAACTAGCTCTTCTGGACAAAGGCAGGCTGAAACCTTCACTAGCCAAGACAGGACAACTCAACTCACAATGGCTGAAAAAAACCTTTCACAGATGAAATTTTGTGTCCTCCAATGTTCCAAGAATGTAAAACTATCATAATTACCAAATTTAAAAAATAACGAAGATAGTAATGATAGAAGAGATAGTTCCCCAAACCCTAAAGTGAAGCACTCAGAAAGCCACATATAAAAATGCACCCCTGGTTTCCTAAGACATCTCTGAGCACGATTTTCACTGTCTCTTCAAAATTGGACAGAACTTGGAAATCGAGGGAGAGGACATTGTGTCTCTTGGGTTTTGGAGAGATCAAAGGGGCTGTGAAAGAAAGCAGAGCAAAGATACAAAGGTCATGTGCGAGTAGCCTAACCGTGAAGAGCTGGACTGAGAACTTCACCACGGGTTGAAAGAGGCCTGCAGACCTCCCAGAAATCCAGTGATGGTTGCCTTGACTCATCCTATATGGCTGAAATGGGGGACGGCACTTTGGAGAGATGGAATATGTACTTTCACTGTAATTTAAGAAATGTTAGTAGAAAATTTGTTTGAGCTCACAGAGGTTTACATCAAAAGGACTCACTGAGTCTTCAGCAGAAACTGTTCAAAGAAAATGAGTTATAATAATCTCAAATTTTAAAGTGTTTTAACCTAAAAGTTATTCCTTTTGTTATTTATTTATTTTTTTGTTTGTTTTTTTGTTTGTTTGTTTGTTTGTTTTTTGAGACAGGGTTTCTCTGTGTAGCCCTGGCTGTCCTAGAACTTGCTCTGTAGCCCAAGCTGGCCTTGAACTCATAGAGATCTGCCTGCCTCTGCCTCTTGAGTGCTGGGATTAAAGGCGTGCACCACTGCCACCCAGCTAGATGGTATTTTTAAATATAGTGTCTTCATTACTGTTCTACTGCTGTGATGAAACACCATGTGTGGTCGTTTGAATGTAGTTGGCCCCCATAAGCTCATAGGGAGTGTCGTCACTATTAGGAGATGTGGCTTTGTTGGAGTAGATGCGGCCTTGCTGGAAGAAGTGTGTCACTGTGGAGGTGGACTTTGAGGTCTCTTTTGCTTAAGCTTTGCTCAGTGTCACAGGTGATTTCTTGATGCCTGCAAAATATAGGACTCTCAGCTACTTCTCCAAGCACTGTGTGTGCCTGCTCCCCACTGTGATGATAATGGACTAAATGTCTGAAACTGTAAGTTAAATGCTTTCCATTGTAAGAGCTGTCATGGTCATGGTGTCTCTTCATAGCAATAAAACCTTAACTATAGACACTATGACCATGACAACTTTTAAAAGAAAGCATTTAACTGGGGGCTTGTGTACAGTCTCAGAGGGTTAGTTCATGACCACTGTGGCACAGAGGTGGAGGCAGGCAGGCAGGCATGGCACTGGAGCAGTAGCTGAGAGCAGTAGCTGGTCTGTAAGTTGTAGGGAGAAAGAGAGTGAGACTGGGCCTTTTGTGGGCTTTTGACACCTCAAAGCTTGCCCTCAGTGACACACCTACTCCAACAAGGCCACACCTCCTAATTCTCTCCAAGAGTTTCACTAGCTGGGGACCAAGCATTCAAACATAGGAACCTATCAGAGGCCATTCTCATTCAGTCCACCACAGAATGCAACATATCCTCTGCACTTTGACCAATTGTGCCCCAGACATAATCTCATCCAGGAATGGGGAGGTAGGCATGAAATTCCACTCCTAGTTGAGGAGTTATTGGCAATTACTAGATGCTGTGAGAGGGAGAGTCCATTTTCTTTAAAAGTGTGAACCTACCAGGTGTTTGTCGGTGCTCTAATGGATGACCACACATATGGTCCCACGGACTATGTGAGCAATATAAATTGGACTTGATGGATTCAAACAACCAAACAAAAAACATTTTGGTCTCATAGGGAGGGAGTAATGAATCTGGGAGGTGTTGGAGGCTAAAAGAGAATAAGATTAAAATACATTGTATAAAATCTCAAAGAATTACAAAAAAAAAGATAGTGAATCAATTAAATCTAATTAATTAATTAATTAGAATCTAATTAAACTAATTAGAGTGAGACTGGGCCTTTTGTGGGCTTTTGACACCTCAAAGCTTGCCCTCAGTGACACACCTACTCCAACAAGGCCATAATAATAATAAACATAGATATTCCTAATGAAGTAGAATATATAATGCAGAAATTCAGACCCTCCCCCCAAGGAAACAATGCACTGTCAAAACTGGAGACCTCACTCTACCTTTCTCAATCAATGGCAGAAAGGCAAGAGAACAGCAGGGATTTTCAGACAAAACCAACATGCTCAGTCTAATGAAAAGGCAGAATTTTGCACTCAACTCTGGAAGAATGCTAGCTCTACCTAACCATATAACTACACTAAGAAGAGGGATATCAATGCAGTCTTGATTTCTGATTTCCAGAATAAAGATGAAGTACACTTAATGAACTGGATTACCATCTTTATCAGTCTTAAATACATAGGCTGGAGGTGACTGAGCTGTGTCTTAACATTTCTTAAGAAAAATAGTATGCTCAAAACTACAGAAGAAAGATGAAACATGTCACACATATAAACTGCCACAAAATCTATTTTCTTATGTTGGTGGTGGAGTCATTTGGGGGAGCCAAAATACTACTACTACTACTACTACTACTACTACTACTACTAATAATAATAATAATAATAATAATAATAATAATAATAATTTTATCTAAAGATGCAAAGGAAAGAGAAGATGAGATTTGAGATTTTTAAATAAACAGACAAACACAGACCGTTCCTAAATCACCGACCAGCAGCGAAGTTATCTTAGGGCTCACTGGCAGACGTTAGCAAAAACCCTTCAAAGCAAAATTAAACTATGGAAAATAAGGGCTGGGGAATAAATTGGCAAATCATTTTAATGAATGAAGAATGCTGGAGTAGGGGGTGGGAAGGAAGTAAATTGGTGAATCAGTAGCAAATTACTGAATTTGAAAAGGGGAAACACATGGATTTGCACTGACAGACTTTAAAATGTTTCTGAAAGCCATCTTTTAAATGCACAAAACTTCAAAGTAACTGAACAAATAGTTTCAAGATGGCAAATTAGAATGAAGAAAGGGGAGCACACATGCATAATAAGGAGAAATAAAGAGAGACAATTAAATAATCCTAATATGCAAAGCCTTGTGGAATGAAGGGCAAAAGAAAACAAAAATGTCCAAAGAAAACAAAAATGTCCACGGTTTGTAAGATACATTCCCCATGTAACAAGAAATTAAAAATGGGCTAATGAAGGAGCAGAAGTCTTAGAAATGCTGATGTTTAAAGAAATGTGAATTCAAACAAATAAGCAAAAAAATTGGTTGAATAAGGACACATTCACTCATTCACATTATCAAAGAAAGATTAATAAATTGATAAATTGCTTCAGATTAAAAAACACAACCAACTTACAAAAATAGATACAGGCTGTGTAAAGGAAAAAGTAATATATGAAAAACTGTCAGTGTTGTCAATGAGAAAAGAAATTAAAATTAAAAGTGAGAAATAAATATATGCCAATTTGGCAAAAATCAAAGAGTTGCTTCCTAACTAGTACTGATGAAGAGAATGGGCTTTCACAGAACTGGAAATCCTGACAGCCAGCCAAAAGTAGGAAGAACTGAACACATGTGCTGAACTGGCAGTTTGCTTCCTGAATCTTACCTGAGGGAAGCTAATATGAAGATCTGAGATTCTGAAGAGGCTGGAGAGCTGTCTTGGTGCTTAAGAGCACAGGCTACTCTTCCAGAGGATCAAAGTTCTCTTCCCAGCACCCACAAAGGGGCAGCTCCCAACACTTCCAACACCAGCTCCGGGGGACCCGATGCCCTCTTCCGGCCTGATACAGGTGATGTGCAAACTGCTTTACAACTTGGTCTATTGAACACTTTCTTGGCACTCCTCTCTAACGCTGCTATAAATTAACTCCGTAAGCCAGTGTTGTACTCCAGAGTGACCATTATTTCCCCCAGACTAATATCTGCTTACTTATGTTGTCCACGTGCTTCTGTGTGGATGAAGAAACCCGAGAATGTCAGACATGTGCACAGAAGAAGAATTACCATCATTGCAGACCTTGTGATTCTCAGTATGAAAATCTTGAGTAGCAGACAGTTGATGTTATTACGGACCAGTGTTTTCTTTCTTTTTTGAATTATCCCTTGATTATTACTTACATAGTTACCATTTCTTCTGGAAACAGACTCCTATCCATGTCGTGCCCTGCTCTGATTCCCTGCAGTCCGGGCATGGTGATGTGATCCAAAGCATGTCATAATGGAATCTAAATCTTGACCAAAACTCATGAGAATTCACTCATTTCTGCTGAGTCCAGATTGTTCCTGTGAGAGGAGAGTTCCTGCAAATCCTCCTTCCTAGCCCCGGGCCCGTTGATTCCCAAACCTAATTTCTTAATAGTCTAACTAATTTTATAAAACTTCAAATTTCCTTTCAACTAATTTCTCTTTTAACTTTGCCAAAGTAAGATTTTTACAACAACAGCAAAAACCCTAACTGATAGTCTAAGATGACAAATTACAAGGTTTGTTTAGAGATTTTTATTTAAAAAAAAATAAGTATGTGGGGTGGTGCACATAAGTGCAGTGGCAGAAGACCCCAAAAGAAGGCATCAGATCCCCTGGAATCGGAATCAGATCCCCTGGAGTTTAGATATCAGATCCCCTGGAGTTTCAGTATTGTGAGCTACCCAATGTGGGTGCTGAGAACTGAAGTCTGGTCTTTTGTGCACGTTTAACCACTGAGCCAGCTCTCCAGCTTTCCTTTCTTTCTTTCTCTCTTTCTTTTTGTTTTAGAATGTCTAGGATGGTTATTAATTATAAATGAACATACAGAAATCAGTATTTTTTCTAATAGTAATAACCAGCTAAAATACAATGAAAGAAACATTCCATTCGTGTTTTCCTTTACAAATTTAATACATTTTAATTAAAATATAATTATATTACTTCCTCTTTTTCCTTTCCTCTCTCCAGTCCCTCCCATGCCTATTCCTCCAACCTTCCCTGTCACCCCCGAATCTCAAATTGAACCTTCTTTTTCTTTTATTATTTTTACATGTGCACAAATATATAGACACACCCTTCTGAATCTTGCTGTGGATATGTTCTGTATGCTGTGAATGTGTTGCTCTGATTAGTTGACAAATAAAATGCTGATTGGCCAGTAGCTGGTCAGGAAGTATAGGTGGGACAAGCAGAGAAGAGAATTCTGGGAGTGGAAGGCTGAGTGAGGAGACACTGCCAGCCGCCACCACCATAAGCAGCAAGTTGTAAAGGTATTGGTAAGCCACAAGCCACGTGGCAACTTATAGATTTATAGAAATGGGTTAATTTAAGATATAAGAACTAGATAGCAAGAAGCCTGCCATGGCCATACAGTTTATAAGTAATATAAGTCTCTGTGTGTTTACTTGGATCTTAGTGGCTGTGGGCCTGAGTGGGACTGGAGAAAACTCTAGCTACAGAATCTGTTTTTGTTTTTTGTGTGAATGTGGTTTCAGGGCTGACCACTCTGCCTTGGACAGCCAATATGGGGGCTCATCCCTGGGAGAAGCTAGTTCTCCTTCTCCCAGCAGTCCTTAGTTGCCTGGTGTTCTTTGTCTAGGAGTGAGACCCTGCGAGATTTCCCTCTGTCAACATTAGCACATCATTGCTATTGCCATCATTCTGATCTGGTTTATGCTGCCCTTTCTAAGAGAGGCAACTACACCACAGACTTCCTGGGATTCTGGCTCTTAGAATCTTTCTGCGCACTCTTCTGTGATGTTCCCAGAGCTGTATGTTCAGGAACTGTGCTGCAGAAATATCCATTTGGGCTGGGCTCCCCATGATCCACTGATCCCTGCTTTGTGTCCAGTTGTGCTCTTCTATAATGGTCTCCATTTGCTCTAAAGAGAAGCTCCTTTGATGGGGGGGGGTAGCTATGCCCCTCATCTGTGTTGTAAGAATAACATTTAGAATGTAGTTAGAAATTATGCTGGTCTATTGAGGTGGCTGCAGTAGATCTAAGTAGATTCTAAGATTCATGGAATCGTCAGCCCTGGGTAGTTCACTGGGTTTCTAGCACCCGGTGAGAATTTCTTCCTGTTGAGTAGGTCTTAAGTCCAGTTAGGCAGATGTTGGTGGCCTCCAACACGTGAGGGCCACTTATTGTACCTTTGCTTTGCCATTCTGGTCATTGTTGTGGTTCATAAATGTCATAGCTGGCAGGACTGTTAATTTCTTCCTTCCCTCAGTAGCTGTTAATAAAGTATAAAGCACATAGATATAAACATGTGAAAAATGGCTAAGAACAACATTAAAGACCCTACAATGTAACTGGAAGACTTAAAAGTTGGAAAGACCGAAATATTCCAAGTGTTTGAATGTTCATTCTCGTTAAATTTTTCCCCTACAGATTCTGATTGATATATTCCTCTTTTAACCCTTTTATTCCCATAAATGTTAGCATTTCTCCAGGATGTTAGCATCCTCTACAGATGTGTCCCTATCCTGACAAATATGTGTGCTTCCTTGAGCGATTAGAAACACTCACGTTTCCTAGAGCCATCTGTTTGCCAGTGAATTGCTGGTCATCATCTCTGACATTGCTCTTCTAAGCAAGAGCAGTGTCCTATTCTAAGATGCTCTTGTTGAACATCTCAGAGGCAAATACTGTCTAAATCTACATGTGAACTTCCGTTCTTCCCCTACTCTTAGCCTAAATCTGTTTTTCTCTGAAATTTCATCTCAGTAAATGACCCCAGTATTCAAGCAGGTGGTTAAACCAGAGGAAAAAGTGCTTTCCTCATCACCTCATTTGCCTGTGGCACCCACAGCCACTCACCACTCTTCTTGGCTTTGTTTTACCTCTTGTTAAAACATGACCATCATCTAAGCTACTTCATTTCCCCTGCTCAGACACATCGGTGGCATTCTGTTGCTCTCCCTTATCCATTCATCGGCAATCTTTGAAACTGCGTATGTCATCATTTCCTCCCCAGTCTGGAAACCTTCAGCAGCTTGTTCCTTAGAATAAAGGGAAACGTCTTTAGCATAAATTACAGGGTTTGTCTTAATGCAGTTCCTGACAGTTATCCCAATGCTTTTCATGTTCCATGTATATAATCTTGCAGGTCTTTAAGTATAGGCTTTTAAATCTTACACGACATTCCCTTAGCTTTCCTGCACTCCCAAGTTCACCTAGATCATTTCTAAATAGTCTTCAGCTACAAAATTTAAAGGTACTTTCTCAGAAAAGCCTTATTCACAACACAGACTCATCCTTGGAAAAATGCCTCACGTAACAGTTCCTCTTCTGATGGCTGTTTTCCATAAGCTCTGTAAAGGTGTTGAAATGTATTTACTTTCTTTCTCAATTATTCCAAGTGCTTCTAGTAGCCCCAAAAATTGAAAAGAAGTTTTAAAAAAAGGTGAAATTTTATTTCTGAGATAAGAGTAAAGACAGATAGGATCTATAAACATATAAATAGAAAGGTACTTAGCTGTGATTGATGGAAATACATATACGTTCTTTTTTTTTTTTTTTTTTTGGTTTTTCGAGACAGGGTTTCTCTGTGTAGCTTTGCGCCTTTCCTGGGACTTACTTGGTAGCCCAGGCTGGCCTTGAACTCACAGAGATCCGCCTGCCTCTGCCTCCCAAGTGCTGGGATTAAAGGCGTGCGCCACCACCGCCCGGCCACATATACGTTCTTAATTGGAGAATTGTAGGGGAGGTGCCAGTCATTGAGGTCCAGATAAACTTATTTTTGCAGTTTTTACAAATTATTTATTTACTACCTTCATTTTTTTATTTTTATGTTTATGAGTGTTTTCCCTGCATGCAGGTGTGTACACCATGTTTGTGCGGTGCCCGCAGAGACCAGAAGAGGATGATGGATCTCCTGGAACTGGAGTTAAAGATGACTGTGAGCTACCATATGGGTTCTGGGAACTAAACCTGGGTCCTCTGCAGAGTAACAAGTTCTCTTAACTACTTGGCTGTCGTTCCAGCCCCCAAGAGAGACTTCTTGAATCACACGGTAGTTTTTCCTCTACCCTATCCACTGCTGAGAGCCAGACCATGACCTACGACCCGTCTATATTGTGCAACGACTAAGAATCAAGAAGAGATCAGCAGAGAATCTTTCCAGAAGGAAAGGAAAAACAAAAACAGATAAATGCAAGGCAGATGAAGATGAATCGCCAGAATAGAACTGGTAGGAAGCTGTGGGTGGTGTCCATAGCCTGATGACAGAGACAGGGCCTCAAAGAAGACATCAGACAATAAAGGTGAGGAAACATGAACCATCAGTGCTCAGGAGAAGTGCAGAGTTAACACATCACAGATGAAAGTCCTGCTGACGACAGAATAAAGGTCCATGTGAAAGCCACGCAGCGTCAGGGAAGACAATACATGCATGATGCATCCCTTCTTCAGGAGCAGTTTTAGTGTCACAGAAAAACTGATGAGAGAGTGCGGATTTCTCAGATCTCCCCAGAACCTGTCCACATGCAGGAACTCCCACACTGATGACATCCTGCACTTACTATAATCAGTGAACTAGCGTTGGTGCGTCCTTACACCTCACTTCCGGGGGTTACACATGCTGTGGGTTTGGAGAAGTGCATCCAATATGTTTGCACCATCATACAGAATAGCTTCCTTGAGTCATTGTAGGTGAGACATAGTGGAAGCTGATAGTCCCTACAGCAGGCCTGCCTGCTCTCCTCACTAACTTCCCTGTTCCATCAAGGCACCCTTCCTTCCTCTCTAAGCCTTGGTGAGCACTGATCTTTTTACTGCCTCCACAGTTTTGTATTTCCAGAATGTCTTGTGGTTGGAATTCTGCAGTATGCAGCCTTTTTGGTCCAGCCTCTTACTTAGGAACATGCTGCTGAGGTTTCTCAATGTGTCTTCTCAGATTAGTTGCTCACGTCTTCTGAATGCTAAATAGCATTCCTAGGTCAAGCTGTGCCATGATTTATTTATACATTCACCTGCTGAAGATCATGTTAGCTGCTTCCAAGTTTGGGCAGCTATAAATAAAACCGCTATAAGAATTCATGTGCAGGCCTTTATGTGGAAGGAACATTTTATATCATTTGGGTAAATACCAAAGGTCATGACATCTGGATCACATTTAGAATATGTTTACTTTTATGAGGGATTGTCGAACTGTCTTCCAAAATTACTACACCACTGTGTGTCTCTATCAGCAATGAATGAGAGTTTCCATTGTTCCACATCCTCACCAGCATTTGGTGTTATCAGTATTTTGGGGTTTTGCTGCTGTCTATTACTTCTTTCTGTGATAGTCTTAATTGTCAACTTGACATAATTTAGAATCACCTGGAAAAAGTTTGTCACTGAAGGATTGTCTAGATCAGGTTGGCCTGTGGGCATGACTGTGGGGGACTGTCTTCATATAATGTTAATTGATGTGGGACAACAGCCCAGTATGGGTGGTAACATTCCCCGGGCTTTGGTCCTGGATTATATAAAAGTGATAACGTGAGTTGGGCATTGGTACCCATGCACTCACTTCTCTCTGCTCTCAACTGTGGGTGCGATGTGACCAGCTTTTTAAGTTCCTGCTCCCTTGACTTCCTTACTATGATGGAGGAAACCTAGGAGTGTGAGCTAAAACAAACCCTTTCTCTTTCAAGCTGCTTTGTGTCAGGGTATTTTAATCACTACAATAGAAAAGAAACCAAGATAATGATAGTCAATAACTAGCTATAGGAGAGGTTTTCTTTATCGGTTCCTTTAGATTTCCTATATGGACTACTATACCATATACAGATAAGTCTTGATTTTAATTTTATGCTCTTTATAACCTTTTCTTCTCATATTGTATTAGCTAAGACTTCCATGATCATGTTGATAAGGAGTGATGAGGGGAAATAGTTTTGTCTTCTTCCAGATCATAAGGAAAAAGCTTCTAGCTCCTAGCTTCTCAATGGTGAGTGCTTTGTGGGGAGGAAGAGCAGGATAGCTGGCTCTGTGTTACTTTTTGCTGAATGGAATATAAGTCTTGTCTCACCTAGAATGACACAATTTTATGAAGCAACAATTTTGATCTGAGTTAACCTATTTTGAGTATAAGCATTGAGAAAGAATGACTTTCATCTGTTTACCCAAGTAAATAAGCTCATCTGCACACCAAAAGAGACTAACTGATTTATCTGTGCCAATAAATGGCAACTGGCCAAGTATATAAGAAACAGCAGACCTCTGAGTACTGCTGTGGAGCAATCATTATACATAGTAAATAGGTATTGCTCTTATTGTTAATAAAAAGCCAATAGCGAGGCAGGATTTTCAGGGCAAAGAGAATGCTAGGGAGAAGGAAGATGGAGTCAGAGGAGATGCAGAGGCAGCAAGACACGCTCAAGGGCAGGTAAAGCCATGAGCTGTGTGGCAATACATAGATTAATAGAAATGGGTTAATTTAAGTTGTAAGAGCTAGTTAGTAATAAGCCTGAGCTATTGGCCAAGCATTTATAATTAATATTAAATCTCTGAATGGTTATTTGGGAGCATCTGCCAGGACAGAAAAACTCCACTTACATATGGCATTCCAACCTGACACACCTACATCTACATAAGACCTGAGGAAGCTTTAAAAAAAGTTCTAAACACACAAAAATGGAACCAAACATGGTTTCCTAGTCTCATGTCTCTCATGCCAGCTCCAGTACAGAGAGGCATGTGTACAGTGAAGTGTCTCCCAGCTGCCGCCTGTGGGCTTGAGTCACCAAAACAAATCCTGCCAGCATGATGCATAGTGGGTTTGAGGTTTTGCTCATGTAGACAGAAAAGGTTACAGATGCTCAGTAAAGACAGATCCAGACAGGGAAAACATCTTACAGTGTGTTTAAAAATATATTTAGGCTTGGGAGAGAAAAGATAAAAGAAAAGATATATATAGTTATAATTTTTAAAAGTTTAAAATAATAAAATAAAGTCCTTAAAAAGGAAGTAAAGTAGTATTTTAAAAAGTTACATAAAGATGGAAAATACACAGAGACTCTGGATCCTGTACGTTATTGTGTTGTCTTAAAATTTTTTAGCTGCTAAGAGACACTGGATTATGAAAGCTGCTAGATTAAACCAATTTATATATTTTAAAAGTATCTTGATTTCAAAATGAAAGTCAAAAAGTTTGTTGCTTTGGGGGAGAGGTTATACTTTTATTCCACATGAAATGAGAGGCTATAGATACATTTCAGATTGATATGGATCAGGTTTGATCAGGGAAGACTCCCTGAAAATCCTGACTACAGACATAAAGAAATAAACCTAGAAAAACTACAAAACATGTAATATATTTTATCTGCTTAAATATAAAATAAAAAATCATGTTTAACTGACTTGTGCACACCACATGTCAAATACTTGTAATGTATATTATCTTTAAATGTTCATGTATTTTCAGAACAAGGAGACCAGACACCAATAAAAATGGATGGCCCAGGTGATCCAGCATCTCAAAATGCTTCTGTTACAGTCTCCTTAGAATTCTGCATCCAAAACAGCCTCTTGTCAACTCAATGAGGTCTAAAAGCACCTGAGATATGGGCCTTTGGTCATGCCTGTGCAGAACTATCTTGATTAGGTTAATAGAACTGGAAAGACTTACTCACTGTGGGGCAGGCACCATTCACTGAACTGGAATCTTGTACTACACAAAAGGAGAAAGCGAGCTGAGCACAGGTTTTCATTGCTCTGCTTCTGGACACCCACCCAACAAATCCAAGGTCAGACACCAGCACCTAAAATGACAGTCTTCCCAAACCCAGATTCCTAGGTGCCAGTGTAAAAACACAATCAATAACAGCCGGGACAATTTGTCTCCACTAGAGCCCAGCAACCCTGCCACAGCAGGCCCTGAGCATTGCAACACAGCTGAAACACAGACCTTAAAATCCTGTGTGAATATGGTAGCGGTCTTTAAAAAGGAAATGAATAAATCTCTTAAATCTATGAAAACACAAACAAACAGTGGAAGGGGATGAATAAAACAGTTCAAGATCTGAAAGTGGAACTAGAATTAATAAATCCCAAATTGAGGGAAATTGGAAATGAAAAATGAAGGAACTTGAACAGGAACCTTAGAGGCAAGCTTCACCAACAGAATACAAGAGATGGGAGAGAGAATCTCAGACACTGAAGACATGGTAGAAGAAACAGATATTTCAGTGAAAGAAAATGTTAAATCTAAAAAACTCCTGGCACAAAACATCCAGGAAACCTGAGACACTATGAAAAGACTAAATCTAAGAATAATGGGAATAGAGGAAAGAGAAGAAACCCAAGTCAAAGGCATTTTCAACAAAATCAAAGAAGAAAATCTCCCTAATCTAAAGAAGGAGATGCTTATCAAGGTGCAAGATGCTTCAGAACATCAAATAGATTAAACTAGAAAAGAAAGTCTACTCAGGACATAATAATCAAAACATTAAATGTACAGAAGAAAGAAAGAATATTAAAAGCTGCAAGGGAAAAAGACCAAGTAACATATAAAGGGAGACCTATTAAAATAGCACCTGACTTCTCAATGGACACTCTAAAAGCCAGAAGGGCCTGGACAGATGTTCTATAGACTCTAAAAAACCACATATGCCAGCCCAGACTAATATACCCAGCAAAACTTTCATTCACAATTGGTGAAGAAAATAAGACATTCCATGATAAAAAACAAATTTAAGCAGTATCTACAAATTCAGCCCTGCAGAAGGCTCTAGAAGGAAGACTCCACTCTAAAGATGTTAACTATACCCAAGAAAATGTAAGTAATAAATAATCCCAGACTAGCAAATCAAAAGAAGGGAAATATACACACACCACCACCACCACCACCACCACCACCACCACCACCACCACCACCACCACCTCAACATCAATGGTCTCAATTTCCCCAATAAAAAGACTCAAACTAACAGAATGGATTTGAAAACAGGATACATCCTTCTGATATGTCAAGGATCCAAGGATCCATATCTTCAAATTAAGGATGAATATCACCCCAGAGTAAAAGGATGGAAAAGAATATTCCAAACAAATAGACCTATGAAGCAAGCTGGTGTAGCCATTTTAATATCTGACAAAATAGACTTCAAGCCAAAACTAATCAGAAGAGATAGGGAAGGACACTACATATTCATCAAAGGAAAACTCCACTGAGAGGACACTGCAGTTCTTAACATCTATGCACCAAACACATGGCACCCAAGCTCATAAAAGAAATAATACTACTACAGTTTAAATCACACATTGACCCTCACACTCTGATAGTGGGACGCTTCAGTACCCCACTCTTACCAGTAGACTGGTCATCCAGACAAAAGCTAACAGAGAAATGCTGGAGCTAACTGATGTTTAAAAAACAAATGGAGCAAACATATTTACAGACTATTTCACCCAAACACAAAACAATATATCTTGTTCCCTATACCTCATGGAACATTCTCCAAAACTGAACATATGCTCAGACACAAAGCAACTCTAAAAGACACAAGAAAATTGAAATAACACCCTACATCCTATCTGACCACCACAGATTAAAGCTGTATACCAACATCAGAAAGTTTACAAACTCATGGAAACTGAACCACTCACTACTTAATGAAAAATAGATCAAGAAAGAAGTGAAAGACTTTCTAGAATTGAATGAAAATGAATACACACCATACCCAAACATATGGGACACAAGGAAGGAGGGTCTAAGAGGCAGGTTCATAGCACTAAGCGCCTACATAAAAAAGCTGGAGTCATCTCATACCAGTAATTTAACAGCACACACGAAAGCTCTAGGACAAAAAGAAGAAATCACACCCAGAAAGAGTAGATGGCAAGAAATAATCAAACTTGAGGCTGAAATTAATAAAATAGAAACAAGCAAACAACAGCACAACAATACAAAGAATCAATAAAACAAGCTGGTTCTTTGAGAAAAAGCAATACGATTGACAAACACTTATCCAAATTAACTAATAGGCAGGGAGAGAAGATCCAAATTAACAAAATTAGAAATGAAAGGGGGCATAACAACAGACACCAAGGAAATCAGGAAAATCCTAAGGCTAGACTTTAAAAACCTACACTCCATCAAATTAGAAGATCTAAAAGAAATGGATAATTTCTTGATATATACCACTTACCAAAGTTAAATCAAAATCAGACAAGCAGCTTAAACAAGCCTATAACCCCTAATGAAATAGAAGCAATAATTAAAAGTCTCCCAACTATCAAAAGCCCAGGGCCAGATGGTTTTAGCACAGAAATACACAAGACTTTTAAAGAAGAGCTGATGCCAATACTCTTCAAATTATTCCACAAAATGAAAACAGGAAGAACATTGTCCAATTCATTTTATGAGGCCACAGTTACCATGACACCCAAACCACCTAAAGACCCAATAAAGAGAGAGAATTACAGACCAATTTCCCTTGTGAACATAGATGCGAAAATTCTCAATAAAGTACTTGCAAACAGAACCCAAGCACACATAAGGAAAAGATTATCTGCCATGATCGAGCAGGCTACATCCCAGAGATATAGGGGTGGTTGAACATACCCATCAATAAATGTAATCCACCATATAAAAAAACTGAAAGACAAAAAACCACATGGTCATTTTATTAGATGCTTAAAAGGCTTTTGACAAAATCCAACACCACTTCATGATAAATGAAGAGATTAGGGACACAAGGAACATACCTCAATATAATAAAGGTAGTTTACTGAAAGCCCATAGCCAACATCAACTTAAATGGAGAGAAACGCAAAGCAATTCCACTAAAATTAGGAACAAGACAAGGTTGTCCACTCTTTTCATATCTATTCAATATTGTCCTTGATATCTTAGCTAGATCAAGAAGACAACTAAAGGAGATCAAGGGATACAAATTGGGAAGGAAGAAGTCAAAGTATCTTTATTTGTAGATGATATGATAGTATGCATAAGGGACCCTAAGAGTTCCCCCGGGAAACTCCTACAGCTGATAAATAATTTTAGCAAAGTAGCTGAATACAAAATTAACTCACAGAAATCAGTAGTCCTCCTATATACAAATGACAAATGGACTGAGAAAAAAAATCTTGGAAATAACATCTTTCACAATAGCCTCAAATAATATCAAATATCTTGGAGTACTTCTACCAAGCAAGTAAAGAGCTATATGATAAAAAAATTTAAGACATCAAAAGAAAGGCAAGAAAGAAGGAAGGACGGAAGGAAGGAAGGAAGGAAGGAAGGAAGGAAGGAAGGAAGGAAGGAAGGAAGGAAGGAAGGAAGGAAGGAAGGAATTGAAAAAGATTTCAGAAGATGGAGAGATCTCCCATGCTCATGGATCAGTAAGATTAATAAAGTAAAAATGGCCACCCCACCAAAAGCAATCTACAAATTCAGTGCAATCGCTATCAACAATCCAACATAATTCTTCACAGATTTTGAAAGGACAGTTTTCAGCTTCATATGGAAACATAACAAACCCAGGATCACCAAAACAGTCTTGAATAATAAAAGAACTGCTGGAGGTATCACCATCCCTGATTTCAAGTTGTACATCAGAGCTATAGTAATAAAAACAGCATAGTATGGGAACAGAAACAGAGATGTTAATCTGTGAAATCAAATTGAAGACCCAGACATAAATCCACACACCTATGTAAACCTGAGCTTTGATTGAAAAAAAAAAAAAAGCCAGAAAAATACACACTGGAAAAAAGGCACTTCAACAAATGGTGCTGGTCAAACTGGATGTCTGCATGTAGAAGAATCCAAATAGATCCATACTTATCACACTGCACAAAACTCAATTCCAACTGGATCAAAGACCCCAACATAAAACTAGAAACACTGAGCCTGACAGAAGAGAAAGTATGGGAATAGCCTTGAATTCACTGGCACAGAAGACTTTCTGAACAGAACACCATTAGCACAGGAACTACAATCAATAATTAATAAATGGAACCTCATGAAACCAAGAAGCTTCTGCACAGCAAGCAACACTGCCATTCAGACAGAGTGGCAGCCTACAGAGTGGGGAAAGACTTTTACAAACTGCACATCTGATATAGGGCTAATATCCAAAATATATAAAGAACTCAAATAATTAGATATCAAGAAAACAAATAACCCAGTTGAAAAATGGGGTACATATCTAAACAGAATTCTCAAAGGAGGAAACTCAAATGACTGTGGAACACTCAAAGAAAAGTTCAACATCATCCTTAGTTGTCAGAGAAATACAAATCAAAACTACTTTGAGATTTCATCTTACACCCATCAGAATGGCTAAGATCAATAAAACAAGTGATGGTTCATGGATGTGTGGTAAGGGGAACACTCATCCACAGATGGCAGGAGTGCACACTTGTACAGCCACTGCAGTATGGAAACCAGTGTGGCAGTTCTTCAGGAAGGTGGAAATCCATCTACCTCAAGATCCAGCTCTACCACCCTTGGGCAGATACCCAAAGGTCGCTTCATCCTACCACAGAGACACATGCTCAACCATGTTCATTACTGCTCTATTCATACTAGCTAAAAATTGGAAAGAACTTAGATGTCCCTCCATAGAAGAATAGATAAAGAAAATATGGTACATTTACACAGTGGTACATTTATTTAGCCATTAAAAAAAATAATATCCAAAGGTAAATGGATGGGACTAGAAAAAAACAAACATCCTGAGTGACATATCCCAAACCCAGTGGATTAGCTCTTAAGTCAATAATAACCAAGCTATAATCCATTGAACCATAGAGGTTTGGTATAGAGTTAGTAATGGGGGGCAGGGACAGGCACAGATAGATGTCATTAGGAAAGGGAAATAGAGTACAGTTATGGATGGATGGGGGGTGGAATGGGAAGATCAAATGGTGAGGGGAGATGGGGAAAATGAGGGAGGGAATATGGGGAAAGACAGCTAAAATTAAGGGCCATTTGAGGGGTAGTATGGAAACCTAATATGGTAGAAGCTTACTAAAATATATACATAGATGAAGGCAACCTAAATGAAATCAGCCACCAAACAATGGCTATCTCTTGTCACTGATGAAGCTATCAATCTTGGAATTAAGTTACATCTAATTGAGTTGTTGGACAAAGGCGTCCCATAGCAATTCCCAAATGACCCAGGATATTGCCAAGTCTATAGGTTGCTCTCCAGAAAGTGACACCAAGGCCCCATTGCTAAAGCCAATACCTACCCAACTCACTGAACATGGAGAAGTTGAGAGTGAGAGACCTTGGAGCACTTAGTCCTAAACAGGAGGTCTCCATCAAATCCCTCACCTCAGGGATCAGGGAACCCTGCAGAGGAGGAGGCAGAAAGAGTTTAAGGGCCAGAAGTAATGGATGGAGAAGACAAGGTCCTCTAAGTCAACATGATCAAAGCTCATATGAACTCACAGAGGCTACAGCAGCCTGCACAGGACCTGCAAGGGTCTGCACCAGGACCTTTACACATACATTATGGTGGCCCCCAGTTTAGTATTTGTTTGGGATTCCTGAGAGTGCTAACAAGTGGGTCTGTTTCTCGTGCCTTCTCTTGGGATCTTTTCCTTGTGTTTATTTGTTTTGTCCAATTCTGATACATGAGTTTTTGTTTTATCCTACCATATTGTATTTATTTTATTTAAAATAAATAAATGAATAATAAAAAAAAATCTCTTGGAAACGCCTCGCTCTAGCAGCCACGCGGTTGAGGTTGCACATCCTTCATGGATCTCATGGGACGGGAACCCGTCTCTTGGCTGGAGGAACAGTTGCTGCTTCACCTCAGATTGTTAAGTTAAAGAAGGCTGGAGAGGGAAGACATCACAGGACAAGCCAGAAGTTTTCTGAACAATAGAAACAGCACTGACAAGAACCACACATTGCCAAACACGGACTGAGAATGATTTATTAAGGTCCAATTAGTATGCATTTCAATTCAAATAGTCCTTATCGCCCCCCCCCATAAAACGGCATTAATGAAAGTCCAAGTTCATTTTACTCATTTCCAGAATAAAAACTCTGCATTTTGTGTAAACTCTGAGCAAAATCTTTCTCCTGCTAACTGGCTCTCCACCTACTTTTTTTTTGTTCACCAGACACATTTCATAGGCCTTCCCTCTGTGCAGACAAGGGCCACACTTCACCTTCCCACCTTCCCCCTCCCTAGAATGCTACGCTCCTCAGGACTTCTTTCTCTCAGACATCCTCCTGACCTTCCCACACCTGCTTCAGGGCTGTGTTTCTTCCTCGTTGCTCCTTTTAGCACACCAATGGGCCACCAGTCACCCGGACAATGTACCAGGCATCTCTGAACACGAGCATCTGTTGGGCGGTTGCTGGAGACACACACATAGCAGCCAGTTGCTAACAGACCCCACCAGGCTACTTAGCGCAGCAACGCTGGACTCACTTCTGTGATTTCTTTGTGTTTTCTTCAATTCGACGTGACAGCCATGGCTGCCAAGAATGGGATCACCATTCCCTCAAAACACGAAAGGGAAATCGCTGGCTACATTAGGTCATCTTGGTTATTGGGAAACATCTTGTTAAGAAGTCATTCTCAACTGGAGTAACCACTGTGTTTCTTCTGTAAAAAGGTAACTTTGGGGACATTTACACTGCCACCCCTGCAGTTTGAAAGCAGACTGTCCCTTTTTATAAAGTGAAAACACATGAGGACATTTCACATTTTAAAAAGTAGGTCCTTCATGGGAATAGGTCCTAAGTAAATAATCAACGATACTGGCAAAGTTTTATGTACACAAGATTCTTCCAATATTATAATAATGAAAATTTTAAAAAATCTAGTCAACAATACAGGAATGGTTAAATAAACTGAGCTGTATCCATTAAATGGAATATTATATAGCCGCTAACACTGTTTTTGTAAAAAAAAAAAAAAAAAACCCCATAATAATAATAATAATGCCATAGGAAAACCTGGCAATTCTGAAAGAAAAAGTTACAAAAAAATTTACAATATCAATCATTCCAATTATGTAAAAAAGTATATAATATATGTCTGTAGGCATACATGCACGAGCTGGTAAAGATGGCTACCTCTGGGTTGTTGTTATATCAGTAATCTTTCTTTCCTTGTTCTTTCTCACACAGTTTTGCAATTTTCAAGTTTTCTATATTAAGTATGTATTATTTTATAACTTGGAAAACCACAGGCTTTTAAAAAAAAATTCCGCTAATGTCCTGGCAATAAGAATGCACTTGGGTGTCTTAACTACGTGGGGACAGTACTACCACACTTCATCTTCTCTCAGGTCTTTAGAGTATACACTCTTTGGGTGATAAGCTCGCACTCCCTGCCTTTCATGCCTGTTCCAATACCTTAAAAGGTAAAGTGGTGAGGATATTGTTTCTTCCATAGCCCAAATGAATACTGATTTTTACTAGATTCTTCTATCCCCTAGAAGAGTTAAAATATTATCCTTTCATCTTTAAAGAAAAACATACTGTATACACACGCCACATGCTTGCTTTCTAAACAAACACAAAAAACATTCTAATTTACAGTTTTCCTCCATAGTGGAAAAAAATTCTCCTATGTCAATTTAACAGTCTTTTCAACCAGAAACATGCTGACAGGAATAAACATACTTATTAAGTGAAATGTATCCTCCAGAGTTTTTTGTTCTGTATTTTAAAGGGGAAGCCTGTATGAAGTCGTGCACTCACTTTGGCAGATTTCTCTTCTGGCTTAGGCCAAACCACACAAAATCTTTTAAGTCTAGTTAGTGAAGGCTACACGGTCACCCCAGAGTCTGTTTCTGAATTCTACTGCAAGACATACACTTTCTATTTTCCAAAGAAGAAGAAGAAGGGGGCCGCCACATAGGTTCATCCCCAGGCTATGTCAAGTCTCTTGGGTCTAGGGACAAATACTGCCATTGGTTAGTGTTTAAGTACAGGAGTAGCTTCCTCTCCTCTGGCTCCCCACCTTGCCCTGGCAATAGGGGGCGGGGGTTCACAGCTTCACAGAGGCTGGCTGGCTTCCTTCTAAACCACAGAGTGGTCATTGCTGTGAGCTCCAGCCAGAATGGTGTGGTTGAGGGAGGAGGCTGAGCGGTCAGAGCCTTCTGTGGGGCCATTGGCGTTCTCGCTGCGCTGGCAGCACAGGATCTGCCTGAAGGTGGCGCTCATCTCTTTGTCACGGTAGGAGTAGATGATGGGGTTCATGGCAGAGTTGAACTCAGCAAGGAGGAGAAAGAACTTCTCATAGGCCAGGACGTTGCACTGTGGGCAACACACATCCAGCAGTAACAAGACCAGTCCCGGTGTCCAGCAGACAATAAAGGCACCTATGGCGACAGGGGAGGGAGCAAGTATTAGAAGGAGAATAATGAATATCATTATGAAATGTGTAACCAAAAAGTGACACGATCTCAGGTCTGTGTGCAAATCCTGAGACCAGAGCCACCAATCATGGAGACAAACGAAATGCTTGCTTCGGAAATAGAAGAAATAGTCACCTTAATAATATGCTGTTGGTTCAAGTCCTAGCTAAACCTGAGGGTGTATGACATATGAATACTTTTGAACAGACCACAGAGTTTGATGAATAGCTGTTCCATGAGAAAATGCATTGGGAATATACACTACTACAAAAGTTCTTGAAAACTAAAATCTCATACAGGCATGGTTGCAGGGGAGGGGCAAAAGATAGACATTAATGACACAAGCCTCCAGGTTTATGGAAGATGCAGTTTCTATTTCCTGTTTACCAGCGCACAAACCATTGCTGTGCCTTTTAGGGAACCAGGTGTTTAAGCAAATTGAATTTTGGTCTCATTTTTCTCATCTGAAAAACCTACGTGGTCTATTTACCTCTTGGGGTTGGCTATAAATTGTAAAGGAATGCTAAGAAAATAATCACCCAGTGTACATTAACGACCCCAACAACAACAATGTTGTTATTCCAAGATCTGTGGCGTGTAAACAGCAGCTTCCAGTGGTGAATGTTTTCGTTTTCAAGCCAGCAATCAAAGCTCTGGCATACACTTTACAAATGATAACTCACCTAAGCTGCACATATAGCAGGCAAACTAAAACCCCACTGTACAAACAGAGAAACTGAGACCCAGAAAGTTGAAATACCTCGCTTAAAAGATCACTGCACTGGAAAGGGGCAAACCCCAGATTTTCTACTCTCGCCGCCTGGCTCTGGAGTCCACATTCCTGAAAGTACTACTTTATCCTTCCACTCTTTGCAACTTATAAAGTTAAATATTTGTAACCAAATTTTATGTCTCAGCTGTTTTCTAACTTAGATCAACTCTCTGCCTTCTCCCCTGCAACTACTCTGCATTATTAAGATTTTTCTATAATCACAAGTGGTTTGGAAATTCAGATGGTAAAAGATATCCCATCTTATTTAGTTTCTGAGATCACTTTCCATTTGGAGCTAAGGGAACGTGTAAGTCATGAGATGATTAATTAGCCTTGATGACTATATTATCTTAGCATGTGCTGGAGGGTCTTCTGCCGAAGGAATGGTAGCCAGTGGGGCAGTGTATGCTATTATTCATCAGCTAAGAGGCCCATGTTGGATAAACAGCTATCTAGTGGACAGAGGGTGAGTCGGGAGAAGCCTCACACACATTTGGATCTTTATATCCACACAGATACACAGGGTGCTGCTGGCCTTAATGGATGTAAACTTAGGCTGGAGTACTCAGCTTGGATCAGTCTCAAGAATTGGTTTTCATAAAAAGTAAACAAATGCGACTTAGTCTCCAAACAGCCAGCTTTGAATAGGAGCTTTCCTTCCTTCCTTCCTTCCTTCCTTCCTTCCTTCCTTCCTTCCTTCCTTCCTTCCTCCCTCCCTCCCTTCTTTCCTCTCTCTCTCTCTCTCTCTGAACCTATTCAGCAGGGAAATACAAATAAAGCAAGAAGAAAAGCCCTCCATAAAGCTCTTTGTTCTGTAGCACTAATGTGTGTTGGTTTGAACCGCTGTTCACTTTGAAGACCATCCAAGGTGCTTCGTTTTTCTTATAAATTCAATACTCTCGACTCTCCTCAGAGAGTGAAAACAATATTCCAAACAGCAGCAGATAATAGCCAGACCACTATCTGAACCTTAATAAAAGTGTTAACAGAGCCTTCCTTCCAAGCCCTTGAATTTCCTTGATTGAAAATCACTCAGAAAGCTAAACATGAAGGGAAATCAAAGGAATGCCTCTTGGGTTTCAGAAATAATGCCTTATTCATTGAGAAGCCAGGAAAGAAATTATTCTCAGGGTGGAAAATGCTTGGATGGAAAATCCACGGTCCCTTTATTCATCTACTTGGAACACACACACACACACACACACACACACACACACACACACACACAC
>CABHPR010138924.1:19563-33820 GCA_902168415.1 Peromyscus melanophrys | reverse complement strand
AATGGATGCCTAAGCTATTGATCACATTTTGAATGACGTTGAAGTCTGTAGCTCTGTGCTGGCACCTAACTTGTGTGTTGAATTCCTAGCTCCTACTAGATATTGAATCACTTACTCATTTAGTTAAACTGTCTTTCTGAGCATCTAGAATTACAATTCTCACCATCCCACATTCTTTCTGCCTTTAGCTAATTCTGCATAGAGAGATGTGGCAACGTGTTGCATCCCCCAACTCTAGATTCCCTTTAGAGATTATTTCAAAGGCTGGGTAGCAATGCAGAATAGTAAGTTGCACAAACCAGGAAATCAGAATAAGAAGCCATTGGTATCAAACTCAGCTTTACCTTCTGATAATGTCCTTGGATACCTCCTTTGTGACATAGAGGTGAAACATCCACCCTTATGGGTTGCTTATGAGGAGCAAGTAAGGTAATGAATGTGAACATATTTTGTATGCTTCACACAGCAGTGGCAAAATTATGACAGTAATGTAGGTTATTTATTCTAGGTCATGGGTTTGTGCTTGCGAGTGAGGAGTTACCATCACTTTGAAAATATTTTTAGTTCTTCTATAGAGCAATGTTTACAGCTGCATCCAAACCACGGGAGCACAGGACTGTGTTCTACTTCTGGGCACGTGATTAGGCATCTTTCAGAGACAGTGCAACTTAGCTAGGCATGGAGTGCAAATGCCAAATTGTTGTGCCAACCCTATGGGTGGAACAGTTTCTCCTCTTTCCAAACCACTGTCTGGAAGAATTTCTTATGTGTCCTCAATTTGCTGTGCTGGGAGTTCCCCAGATAACCAACTGAAGTCAGAATGTGACATCAGCTTCTTGGTCATTTGGGGCATCTTGGAGGAAGTCTGTACAGAAAATTTTAAATGACTTTAAAATTTTAAGCTCCAATGACAATGGACAATGGGTCAATGGGGGTCTATTAAAAGATGCAGTTGAGGTAAAGTGGCTTCTTTGGGACTCTCTGACAGGTTAAGAGTATTCATTTTGAGATGGATCAAGAAGATATTTCCTGGGGAGAAACTACTGCATAGCTATGAACAGTTATGGAATCCTGGGGACCCCATCCCCATTCAGTTCAAACAATGCTGAAAAAAATCTGGCTCAACCCTGCAGGAATTCGGAAGCATTCCTCAAAGGCTCTGGAAGGTTACATAGCCCAGAGGGAGTTGAAAACTAAATTGAATTCTTTAGCTTTACAATTTCTTTCCCCAGCTGGATCTTATACCTTACATTATTTAACATGCTTTCGAGTACTAGCCTCTTTCCTCTTCTTAAGTCCCAGATAAGCCATAACTAATACTTAAAGAATTATGGATTCATAGAATAGACAGCTTAAAATAAATATAAAGATGCCTGCAATTCTCACGGAAAATAACAACTGTCTATTCCAAGGACTATAAATACACCCCTCCTAGACCAGAGTTCTAAATCTTTTTCAGAGTAAGCCAGGCAGTTAAACAAGTTAATTATATTGTCCTATGTGTCAGACAGAAGGTCATGCAGCTTCAAGTGTTTGTTGCAGCTCAATGCATTATAAAAATTGCACTCTCATCAGAGTAACAATCAAGCTACCCCTTTTTGGTTACCGCATCATTTCATGCATTCAGAAGCTGCAGCTCGCAATCTGTAGCCTGGTGCAATTCAAAGAGACAGAAAAGGAGAGACAGATGGGTGTCCTGGCAACCTACTTCCCCCACAAGAATGGGGAGGGCATTTGGTAGGAGAAAGGTCTGGGGGTGTAGCTGAAGACACAAAAAGAGTTGTCACAAAGGAGCTGGTTGGTGTCAGAGGCAGGCTCCACCAACAGCTTGAATCAAGAAGAAATTACTGTATTGCATATGTCAGTGAGGGGATGATGCCTCCATCTCTGGCCTATTGCTGGTGTCTCCCAGTCTATGTCTATCCCTTGTGTTAATTTTTGCATTTTTTTTTAAAAAATTATTATTCTATGTGTGTGGGTGTTTTGCTTGCAAGTATGTCTGTGTTCCATGTGTGTGCAGTGTCTCAAAAGACCAGAAGAGGGCATGATCCCCTGGGACTGGAGTTAAATATGGTTGTGAGATTCCATGTGGGTGATAAGGATGGAACTCGGGTGTTTTGGAAGAGCAGCCAGTGCTCCTAAGGCGGAGCCATCCCCCATGTGTTAAGTGTTGGCCGACTAAGCTGCCTGTTTAAAAGCCGAGCTATCAGGAGGGGCACCTACTAACCCACTGATACTATAGTGTGAGGGACCAGACAAGGAGGCTGTAGGGAGAGGACTAAAAGAATGGGAAGGATCTCCAACATCAAATTATAAATTGTTACAGGACTTGGTGTAGTCAGAATTGTTTCTCCAGTCATGCCAAGCCCCCACGGTCCCACAGCCTGCTTGTAAAATAATCCTTCAGAAGCTTATATTAATTATAACTGCTTGACCATTAGCTCAGGCTTATTATTGAGTATCTCTTACACTTAAATTAACCCATAATTCTTATCTATGTTTAGCCACGTGGCTTGGTACCTTTTCTCAGTTTTGCCTTGACATCTTGCTTCCTCTATGTCTGACTGGTGACTCCTGACTCAGCCTTCCTCTTCCCAGAATTCTCCTCCTCTGCTTGCCCCACCTATACTTCCTGTCTGGCCACTGGCCAATCAGCATTTTATTTATCAACCAATCAGAGCAATATATATTCATAGCATACAGAGCGATATCCCACAGGACTTCCCCTTTTCTGTCTAATTAAAAAGGAAGGTTTTAACTTTAAGATAGTAAAATTACATGTAATAGTACAGTTATCAAGCACGAGTTGCAGTTACAATATCTAGTCTATTTGTATTTGGCAAAATTAAAGGAAATATTCTATCTGTGCTTTATTTGTGAGTCTAAAGTTTCATATCTAATTTATCTTTTATCATAACCAAGGAAAATTATAACTATCTAGTCTTCAACTACATCAAAGACCTCAGAAGGATATAATATTACCTAAGTAAACAGGAAGAGCATTGTAAGCAAATTCCAAAAATCTAGAATGACAGACAGCTGGCTGCCTGGACAGTCACCCAGAGTTCCTCTGTAATGTTGGGGTGTAGCAAGAGTTTTTCTGCCTGGCCCACAATCAGGACAAATCTCTGTCACCTGCCAGTCCCACAGCCGCTCAGACCCAACCAAATAAACACAGAGACTTATATTGCTTACAAACTGTATGGCCATGGCAGGCTTCTTGCTAACTGTTCTTATATCTTAAATTAATCCATTTCTATAAATCTATATCTTGCCACGTGGCTTGTGGCTTACCGGCATCTTTACATGCTGCTTGTCCTGGCGGTGGCTGGCTGTGTCTCCTTCCACTTTCCTGTTCTTTTCTCCTCTCTGTTAGTCCCGCCTATACTTCCTGCCTGGCCACTGGCCAATCAGTGTTTTATTTATTGACCAATCAGAGCAACACATTTGCCATACAGAACAGCCCACAGCACTTCCCCCCCCTTTTTTTTCCACAAAGAAAGGTTTTAACCTTAACAAAGTAAATTACATATAATTTGGGAATTTGGGCGTAGCTTCTCTTACTACTTCCTGCTGGAGGGGGGTGCTGTATCTTATGGGGACACAAAGAAAATTTTAGGATTATGGAGTAGTCCATGAGGCTGTATTGTCTGAGCCAGTTGCCTTCAAACCATTCTGGATGTTGGATCATCTGGGCCATGGTGTCATTGGAGACCTTCAGGGGGTCTTGGCTGGTCAAACCTGATGTATCTTAATCTGGAACAAATCCATAGCCTCTGGCTTTCTGTGGAAACAAAATCAGAGCCTCCTTTCCAAAGCAACATATCCTTACATCCAAATTTTGAAGTCAAGATACCTTTAAAATATACATATTGGTTTAACTCAGCATCCTTCTTCAGCCTATAGACCTAGAGTGTCTCAGCCGCTTCTCTCTGTGTCCTGTAGAATACCTGGCAGTCTCCTCTGCAAAGCAGGAACCTGAAGGACCATCTCGCCTTGTTTTGGCAAAATTTAGTGGTCATTTTTCCATGGGTCCTGCATGTCTAGTCAATACATTTTGTCAATCAGTCCAGGCAAGAACAGTTTCTTGCCCAAATGGCTAACTTTTGCCAAGAAGATAAACTCCATATAGAGTGTCTTTGATGCCCATCTTTCTCTTTGAAGCAAATCGGTGCTGCCAGGAGCTGATGTCCAGAAAAGTCTAAGTTTTTAAAACATTTTAAATGCCATATTCTGTAGGTCTTTGAAGTGTTTGAAGATCACCTACCTAGTTGAAATATATCTATGTATACCTAGAAAAATTAACTAACATGACTATAAGTTTGATTATCATAGATGATTAATAATCTTCATTTCTTAATTATACATTACAATTTCAAATGAGCTGTACAAACATAACACCTTAAGCAAGAATAGAAATATACATACAGTATAACAAAATCAACTTTAAATTTGTTTTTTTTTTTGTTGTTGTTGTTTTTATAGAATTTTAAATTTTTTTTGGTTTTTCCAGGACAGGGTTTCTCTGCATAGTTTTGGTGCCTGTCCTGGATCTTGTTCTGTAGACCAGGCTGACCTCAAATTCATAGAGATCTGCCTGCCTTTGCCTCCCAAGTGCTGGGATGAAAGGTGTGCACCACTGCTTCCTGGCCAACTTTAGATTTGTAATAAACTAAAATCTATAGCAATGTAAAATATTTTAAGCAAACTGTTGCTCAACAACATAAAACATTTTAAACAAGTTTCTTACTCTTTAAAAGTAGATTCAATAATCTACCCTTATATCCTATCATATCTATACTATCCCCCCCTTTTTTTAAAGAAAGAGATTGTATTTATTTAATCAACCTGCTTTAAATAAAAATAAATATTGATAAACAATATTTTGGGAATTTGGGCATAGCTTCTCATGCTACTTCCTGGTGGTTGAGGGCACTGGCAATCTTATAGGGATCCTGAGAAAATTAAGAATTATGGTCAAGTCCTGACTGCAGTAGTCTGTGAGGCTGCATTGTCTGAGCCAGTTTCCTTGAAGCTGGTTTTAGATGTTGGATCATCTGGGCCATGGTGTCACTGGAGACCTTTCATGGAGTCTTAGTTGATCAAACCATATTAGCCTGGAAGCAATCCACAGGCTCTCATCTTCCGTGGAAACAAAAACAGAACCTCTTTTCCAAAGCAACATATCCTTGGACACGAATTTTGAAGTCAATATACCTTTAAAAATATATATATATTGGCTGAACTCAACAGCCTTTACAATCAAATGTCTTTTTGCAGTTAAAAATCTCAAAGACAATATAATCCAGACTCTTTGTGTGATTTCCATCTTTACATGGTTTATTTTTATATTACTTTTACTGTTTATTTAAAGACTTTATTTTTAAAAACTATCTCTTTATATAACTGCATATATTCCTTTTTCTCTCTCTTCCAAGCCTACGTACATTTTTACACATACTATAAACTGTTTAGAGGTTCATTCCATCTGAATCTGTCTCATTGTGAATCTATAATCCTTCTCTGACAAGGAGAGATTTTAAACTGCTAAACTGCATGTTTAGGACTGTAATGGCAGCCTTGGCTGCTGACTCTGCCCACCTCAGCTTCCTGATATGATGAAGATAATTCACCATCAGCTCTGGGAGCCATACTCTCTGCTGACTCTGGGAGGCAATGGGTCCGTGCCTCCATCCAGCAGCATGTAGTCCATAAATCTCTCCTCCTCCTCCTCCTTCTTTTTCTGTACTAGAAAGCTAAATCCATGACATAGTGCACTGTGTGGCTTGGAGACACCATTGTGTAATGTGGTGGGAATCCACCATGCTGTACTCAAGCCCACACGCCATGAACCCACCATACTATAGCTGAAGTCCGCATGCCACAGTGTCTCGTGTACCTTGGCATCTCTGTAACTCGGCCCACATGAGACAAGAAATAGAAAGCTGTTCTTAGCTCAGTTTTAGAATTCTTTTTAAGTTCTTTCAAGTTTTAGGTGGAAAGTCGAGCCAACACATTGAGTAACCAATGTAGTCAGGTTTCTCTGGTCTCACCTGATACCAAGATCCCACAGCCACTTATAAAATAATCATTCAAAGGTTTAATATTAACTACCAGTTGCATGGCCTATGGCAGGCTTCTTGCTAGCTAGCTCTTAGATCTTAAATTAACCCATTTCTATTAATCTATCTTTTGCCACATGTCCCATGGCTTTACTGGTCTGCTGGCATCTTGCTTCTCCTTTGGTGGTAGCTGACATCTCTTCCCCCTCTCCTTTCTTCTTCCTGTCCCTCTTGGATCTTCCTGCCTGGCTCCATCCTGCCCTGCCATAGGCCAATGCTGCCTATACTTCCTGTCTGGCTACTGGACAATCAGCGTTTTATTTATCAACCAATCAGAGCAACACATATTCACAGCATACAGAATGATACCCCACAGCAGCTTGGTCTAGGTAGGAGGATGCATCAAATTTTGTTGCTTTGAACAATTTAAGGTGGGGTGATTCTGCTTTAACTCACAGTTTCAGAGGGTTCATGCACCGTTATGGGGATGGCACGTGGGGAGGAAGTAGATAGTGAGACAGGAAGCAACAGGGATAATATGCCACTAAAGACCATCTCCCGGTGACCAGATTCCTCCAGCTAGCTCTCGTCTCCTAAAGTTTTCACATTTCCCCCAAAGAGCACCACCAGATGGGGACCAAGTATTCAAAACATGAAGCTGTGGAGGATAAAATGTATTTAGTCCCTGACAGGGAAGATGGGTAGATCCCCGACAGAACTATATTTTTATTCTTTGTATGTGGAGTCCCAAGAGAGTGTCCTTGTGAGAAGAGCACCAGGGTAGAGAGGAAGGCCAGGGTACAGTCTTGTCCCTACTCACCAACCGAACAGCGACTTCCCAGCCTCCCTGCTTCCAGTCCTCTGGAGTTTTCATTTTTCTAGCTCACTTTCCTTTGTTTCCAGTCTCTTCCGTATTTTATTCTTGGCCTCTCTGACCGTATGGCCTCTTTGGTCCTGAGACAGCCCTGCCATCCCTAGTATGATTCACTCCCTGGAGAAGGACTGGTTGTCTGGGAGACACAGCCATCGAATAGTGATTCAGAGAGGGCAGGAGTGGGAAGGTGCTTCCCTGAGAAGAAAGGCTGAACAAAAATGGCTTCCTGCATCCTCGGTCTGGGTCACTGAGAAGGAAGGGAAATGAGTGGCAGCTGTGAGGTACTGATTCAGTTTCAGGAAGGGTTATTAACCATCTTTTCAAAAATATAGAGGAGTGAGATGGCTCAGTGAGTAAAAATACTGGCTGCTCTAGTCTGATGACCTACCTGACTTGGATCCCAGGAACCCAGAGTGGAAGGAAAGAACCAGTTTCAAAAGTTGTTCTTGGATCTCTACATACACACCATGCCATGCATGTCCAAACTTATCACACACACACACACACACACACACACACACACACACTAATTGATGACGATGATGGTAATAGATTAATTAAAACAGTGTAATGGTGACAAAAGGGCTTGACTTGTCTAGGAGAATATTACTAAGGAAATACAGAAGAAAATAATTTGTAATGCACAATAACTAGTTTTTAAGGTTTATGAAACCTCCGTTAGTAGACATCATCTACTAACCTGTAATGAAACATAAACATTTCTGGTTAAACAGGGGATATACAGCCAGAATGCCAGCCCAAGACTGTCACTCTGTTACCTGCTGACACTTTCCTGGAGAATCCCAGGCTTTGCTGAAACACAGTTTGAGCCTTGGTAGGAGGTTTTCAGAGTGCAAAGCACTTTCAAATATCCTTCTACCTTGGATCCTAACAAAAACTCATCATTGTCACCTTGCAGTCGAGGAAGTCAGGCCAAGACTGCTGGGGGCAGCAACCCACTCATTCTGGTCCTAAGAAGGACCTCAGTAGCCATCTGGCCAAGAGAAGGTTCCACAGCTGGGCTTGAGGTCTCCTAAGAGATACCCATAGCATGGTATGAACCCCAGCTCTCTCTGTGTAGCCACTGTGAATGAGCCCTGTAAGTATTCAGTTTTTAGAACATAAAGCTGAAGACTCAGGCTGTTTGTATGTACAGAAAAACACACAAGGAGAACAAGGGCTCTGTACCAAGGGGATTCTTATGTGTCTGACTGTTTTTCCCATCACATGAATAAATGATTCTAAAGTGGACTGTCCCCGGGTCTGGAACAAAGGAATCAGCCAGAAGTATCAGAAAAGAGCTCAGTGAAGAATTAGATGAGGCAGCTTTTAAAGTAGTTGAGGAAAGAGAGGCAAATGTTGGGTCGAGACTGGTAGAGCAGTAAGTAATGCTGGCCTTGTCTCGGGACCTTGTCTAAACTCAAGTGTCATTTAAAAAGAGGCACAGGTTCCTCTCTGTCACCCACTCTAGGCTTGCAGGACAGATGTGTATGAATGAAGCCTGTTGTTGAGAAGTGCAATGACCCTTGTTCTCCTTTCCATTGAGAATCTCCCCCAGGCTTCCTCCCACCATCTTCCCCTTCCACAGCTTCCTGTGCATTTGCTCTCTGTACTTTGATTGGTTCAAGTGGCCAGACTTAGCACTGCTCTCTCCTCCGACCCTCCCCTTCGTCTCTGATTTTCTTTCCCATCTGCCTTTAATCCACTCACATTTTTTTTCCCTTCAAAGTAATTCACCCTCTGTGTCTACTTCATGTTCTCTTTGATGATGAAAGAAAAAAAAAAAGATCAGCCAGGGCACTCCACAGTCTGGATCCCTTATTATGTGTATTCTCTATTGGCAAATTATTGTTCCGTATTTGTTTTTCATTTCCTATAGATGATATGTTTTAAAATATTCAAAAATAAAGATAATATTTTTAATACATGACAAAATGTGGTCTGTGTAAAGAAAAAGTCTGTGGCAGAAAGCGGCTTTAGCAGGAACCAGTGTCATCCCGAGGTTCCACAAATGCCTGCTCACCATGGCTGTCCATCAAGGTGGGCAGCATAAAGCAAGTCAGGGAAGTTGAACCTTCTGTCCCAGGATCTTGGGTTAGCAGTTGAATACACCTCAGCTGACCTTAGGGACTCTGGACTTTTGCCTTTTTGCCTTTGCCTCAAGTGATGCTTGAGAACTTAATCAATTATGGATATATGTGGCCTCTTACCTGTCTCCACTATTAAATTACACAATCAGAAATCCATTGAACTCAAGCTGGCCTTGCATTCTGATTCCATGCATGCACTAGAGTCTACCTAGCTCGTGTTATAACAAACAGACAAGTTTCAACCAATTGCAATCCCACTACAGCAAAGGCAGGCATGCTGACAGGTACAGGAAGCTGAGAGATCACATCTTCAACCACAACGCCAAGTAGAAAGAGCAAACAGGAAATGGGATGAAGCTAGGAACTCTCAAAGCTCACCCATAGGGACTTACTTCCTCCAGCAGCCTCTAAGGCGTCACCACCTACTGCAGAAAAGTGTTCAAATATGGGGAGCCTATGGGGGGCATTTCCCATTTAACCCCCCACATCTTGGATTGTGCTTGCCCATCTCCACTCACCTAAAGCAGAACTCTGATGCTGCCTCGTCTAAAGACCCCCTTTTATTTGGTCATGCAGAATTGAACTTCTGTAGCATGTACTCCATACACTTGTTGCACTCAGCCTTTTATTTTCAGGATTGTCAGTTACAATTTCTACTTCTGTCCTTTATTGCTGGCCTCTAAGTCTGTTAAAATTAAGCAAATTTGTTAGTGATGTTAAGGATACTTCTACAGATACTTTGTACTCCATTGGCAGTAGATGAAATACTAGCAAGGTTTTGGTTATAGGTCTGTAGAGAGTAAAGTTTGCTGTTGAACTACCCAGCTGTTCCTATGGCTGCCACATACCACAGCAGCACCCTTGGGTCAGGTATGACAGGAAGATCCATACTTTCTGGGTCAGGATGATAGAAGAACACTAAAATGGGACTCTTGTTATCTTGGTGTTTCTTCTAGAACCTCAAAGCTGAAACGACAGTTCCTAAGTATCTCTATATTTTAAAGTTGATGTAAGACTATGTATGCAGAACTTACAGAGTAATACACATGAGTTTTGTCAGCAATATATAGACTACCATAGAAAAGATTGAGAACTCATTAACTGGAGTATTCTATAGACTGGCCCCAAGTTTCATTTTTCCTCAGTGTTCTTGCTAGTGTTCTTACTTGGTGTGGCCTCCAGAGTGACGCCAGTCAATCCTGCCTTCTCACCACCTCAGGAGAAACATGGCCCTCATGGAGAGTTAAAGCCCCAGTCCATGCAGGGGCTTCCAATGTCTGACAAAGGCAGGTCTCACTTTCTTATTCCCCTCCTCACACTAATCTCCTCATCAGTCTACAAGTCTGCGCACACACTTGCCTCAGGCTTTCACACTTCTTTGCTCTGGCTAATCACCTCCCCTTCTTTAAGCATCCGTCACTTACTCACTGAGGTCCACCCACCACCCTCTTTAAAACAGCACTGTAAGCTCTAGTGTATACTCTACTATGTCCTGCTCTCCTCCTTCCAAAACAGTAAGACCATAGCATGGACTCTTCCATTGCTTTATAGTTCGCCATGTGTCCCCGAGGGTGGGATTTTTAGTTTTTGTTGTTCACTGACTTATGATAAGTGCATCCATTGCACTGTTAAAACATGGTATGCACTTGTTTTCAGTACCTATCATAAGCTGGGTCAGGATTTGCAAGAATAAAGGATGGCTCATCAAACCCGTTTCCCATAACAGCCATATTGTTCCTTGCACGTGACTCCTAGTCACACATCAGCTCTTGGATTTTTCAAATGATCTTTCATTATTGTTTACCAGGAGTTAAGGAAGCTATTCAGAGTTGTTTTTATCACAAAAGCAGACTCCATTCAAGTGTAGATAATAGGAAAAAGATTTTCTGCCTCATTGTCCTCTTGTTCTATTTTATTTGACTTTCAGTGTTTCATTTTACTCCCTTCTCAGCCGAAAGAGACAATTCATCTGTGTATTTTATCTTAACAGAAGGAGGAAGAGGGATCAAGTGAGCAAGCGTAGGCAAAAACAAACAGAACCAGGAAGGAGGGGAAAGGTGCATGAAATTAGTTTGAACAGTGTTGTTGACAAAGCCAACCTCTATGATCAGGCTCATAAACACTGTGGTTGAGATACCTGTCATCACATATTTCAACAGGTGCTCCAATCTCAGAGTCACAGGTAGAAGCACTGATTTTGAATCCTTATGCTTTTCTACAAATCACGTAGATGTGATAAAAGGACCCTAGGATTTGTAGCTTTGAGACAGGACCACACGCTGACCTAGCACCATGTTTTGTGTAGATATGGATCTGTCACTCTCTAGAGTAGAAATAATGATACCCAAACAATCCATTTTCACAGAGATGTAGAACAAAGAGAAAATTCTTTAGGAAAGCAATCTGTTTTGTGCTTTGTGGATACTGGAATTGTTTAAAATTTTCAGGATTCAAGGGATTCGTTTGTTAGCCTACAAAACAAGGGCAATGAAATGCATTTGAATTTCCATAAAAAACCAAAACACTGAACATTTTACTATATTTACCCACACTGGGGAAAGTAATCCTTTTATTCTTATCTGTTGACATCCATCAATTTGGAAACCCAGGCATCAGCTTGAGGTAGGATAGGAAGATAGGGAAAATTATGGGCTGTGAGAAGAAGAATCTGGTTGAAACTTCTCACCAGATAAGAATCAAGAATTCCAGTACAATTAATAACACTTGCTGTGAAGATTGTCAATAAAGGAACAACACTCCTTTGATATAGAGAATGTCAAAAGAACAATGGACCAGGCTTAAGGCCTAAGCCTCTATGACCTTCAAATAAATAGCCCCCAGATATTTTGTTACTGGAATTATTATGGCAGCACTAACAAGCCAGGTTCAGCCACCCTTCCTCAACAGGACAATTAAATGAACAAATAATAGTGAGAAAAAAAAAGGAGGGTCGCCGGGCGTTGGTGGCGCACGCCTTTAATCCCAGCACTCGGGAGGCAGAGGCAGGCGGATCTCTGTGAGTTCGAGGCCACCCTGGGCTACCAAGCGAGTTCCAGGAAAGGCGCAAAGCTACACAGAGAAACCCTGTCTCGAAAAACCAAAAAAAAAAAAAAAAAAAAAAAAAAAAAAAGGAGGGTCATTCAATGTTGGAAAGGGAGACAAATAAGCCTAGTGACCAACAGACACCCTCCAGTCCATCTTGGGGACCTTGACATGAGGTTTAAATGGAACACCAGAGACACCCATAACTAAGCAGTCTAGGTCAAGGTGTGGTCCTGTCGTGGTCATTGTTTCCAGTCTCTTCTGCAAGATGTCCTGACAAGTTGCTGGCACTGTGTGAAATCTATTTCCCAGAGGCAAGATGTAGGCCAATGTTTCTCAACCTATGGGTCAATCCCTTTGGGAGGTCACATATCAGATATCCTCCATTAGCAGATATTTACATTATGATTCATAACAGTAGCAAAGTTATAGTTATAAAGTTGCGATGTAATAATTTTACAGTTGGGGGTCACCACAACATGAAGAACTGTACTAAAGGGTCACAGCATTAGGAAGGTTGAGAACCACCGCTCTAGATGCTCTTTATTATAAGCTCCTTCTTTAAGAAATAAATATGGGCCAGGCGTTGGTGGCGCACGCCTTTAATCCCAGCACTTGGGAGGCAGAGCCAGGCAGATCTGTGAGTTTGAGGCCAGCCTGGGCTACCAAGTGAGTTCCAAGAAAGGCGCAAAGCTACACAAAGAAAAAAAAAAAAAAAAAACCAAAAAAAAAAAGAAGAAAGAAAGAAATATGGAAAGTAGGAGAATTTTAATATGAGATTAAAGAATTTTATGAAGACCTAATTGAGGGGCTCAACTAAAAAGACTCAAAAGCAATCCTGAACTTTCTGCTGTCTGTTTATAAAATTACAACCTGAAATGAGGAAAGAAATGGAAAAGAAATAAACTGTTTTGTATGTCAAAGGAGGTAGTAAATAGAAACTATGCTCACAAGAATCAAAGCAATCATTGCCATAATGAAAACATCAGTCGCATGCATTACTAAGTTCCTCCATGATCCTAAAATTACAGACGTGGTTCCTGCTATCTAAGAGGATGGGGAAAAGCATGATACAGTGAAGGTCTAACAATTGCTTTTGTCAATCTCCTTTGTCTCCAAAGATGAGATAGGAAAAATGAATTAAACTCACTAGTAAAAGTTAGTTTTGGAAAAGTCACCAACATTTTAAAAATGAGTATCATTTCTTTGCCTTGCTTATTTAGTCAGGTTCAATGCATAGACATACATACAATACATAAAGCTTCATTATTGCTTGCTTTATTTATTTAGAAGTACTATAGCATGAAGTGATGAAAATCAGAGTATGTTGATCAGCTGCCAAAACTAAAACATATAACTCAGATAAATCTACCTGTTGTGGAATATTTGTTTACACTGTGAAGATGTGTCTTTGCCAAGCTACCTTATGATTGGTTTAATAAAGAGCTGTATGGCCAATAGCTAGGCAGGAAAAGGTTAGGTGGGACTTCAGAGCAGACAGGAACTCAGGAGATGAATCTAGGCCCATATGAGTTGCCAGCGAGATATGGAACAAGTTGAATGTACAGAATGGAAGAGAGGTTAAAAAAAAAGCCACATGGCAGAATGTAGAAGTTACAAGAGCTGGTTAGGAATGTGCCTAAGTTAAGGCCACGCTTTCCTAATTAATAAGAAGTCTCTATGTTATTATTTGGGGGCTGACGATCCAAAGATATTCTGAAAAGAAAGCTTGTTACATATGGTGCCCAAGGTGAGGCTCAAATGTTCACATAAGGCCTGAGAAAGTGGTCTCTTGGGTAGGCTGGGCATACAGAGGCATGGCTCTTTTAAGAGGCCCTGCTGTACAGCCAAGCACTTGAGCAGCCAGCACTGGGTATAAACTCCTGCTTCAGGCAGACACAACAAATTGCTAGAGCTGGGGCAGGTAAATGGGCCAGTGCCTGACTACATGAGACTGCTCTCATGGAACCAAGAATGGTGGAACAAGCCACCAGCACACCATATGATAAGCAGAGCCATATGGTGGTAATATAACTGTTTTTAAGATTTGGCTCATGTGGTCAGAGAAAGCTGCAGACACACACACACACACACACACACACACACACACACATGCACACACACATGCACACACACATACATACACACACACACACACACACACACACACACACACACACACACACACA